>PVIH01007062.1:0-104239 GCA_004025045.1 Sigmodon hispidus
GGATGAGGAGCAAGGGGAACACTCCTCCATTGTTGGTGGAAGTGTAAGCTTGTTCAGCCACTTTGGAATACAATATGGAGGTTTCTCAGAAAATTGAGAATCAATCTCCCCAAGGACCCAGCAATACCACTTCTGGGTGTATACCCTAAAGAGGCACATTCACACTCCAAAGGTATTAGCTCAACTATGTTCATAGCAGTATTATTTGTAATAGCAAGAACCTGAAAACAACCTAGATGTCCCTCAACTGAAGAATGGATTAACAAACTCTGGTACATCTACACAATGGAATACTACTCAGCAGTAAGAAAAAAATGATATCCTAAAATTCGCAGGCAAATGGATGGATTTGGAGAATATCCTCCTGAGCGAGGTATCACAATCTCAGAGAGATAAGCAGGGGATGTACTCACTCACTAGTGGTCTCTAAACAAATGAACAAGAAAAAAAGCCAAACATGCCCAAGCAGCAAACCACAACCACTGAACAGCTTGGGATCAGAAACACCCTGGACTGACCCTTCAAACCCCACTCCAAGTATAGGAATACCAGACTCACTCTTGAGGGAGGGGGGACAAAACTGGATTTGGCCAGGAGTGAAGACTGATCCAAGCATTATTGGGCCAGTGGGACCATAAGACTGTCTGCTCCCTGCCAAGGGAGGGAATGGGGAGTTGCAGAGAAGAAAAATGACCAGATGTGGTGGGAGGGGGAAGAGACCTTGAATAAGGATATACAGGGATGGAAAAAAAAAAAGATTCAGAGGGAAAGCTGAACACAAAGAAAATATATGTGTAGCAATCTTAAAAAAAAAAAGAAGCCTATAATTATTTTTGATAAAAACCTGTTCGTGTGAGCAAATACCCTGTTCCAACACAGCAGAACATTAATTAATGTATATATAATGATTCAGATGTTAGATATATTTCTTAAGAAAAAGCTAGAGTCTTTCTTCATTTATAATGTTTAAGTAATTGTCTGAGTAAATATAAGGGACTAGTGTTCCTTGAAACTATCATGGAGGAAAAAAAAGTATATTCTTTTAAAGGGAAATAATCAATGATTTATACCAGATTCTCCCTGAGATTAATTAGTTAAAAGGCTAACTCCACTAAGTAAAGCCTGATTATGACTAGCCCTTCTTTTATCCATGCTTTAATTGCATCCAGTACCTTCTAATTCATTGGAAAGTACATTGAGCTGGAAGTCATAAACACCAGTCTCTACTTCACTTCTATTTTTATTAAGCCATGGGGATTTGAGGAAATAGCATATCTGTGAGATTTAGTTTTTCTGTCCTATAAACAGTAACACCCTAAGGTCTCCCCAAATTTTGAAGGGCATGGCCTGTCTTTTCAAAACCAAGAACAACTGACTGATTCCTTTAGTCCCAAATGGAGATAGACATATAAATAAATCAAATTAACAAGGTAAAGATAAAAGAACAAATCTTCTTAATAGCTGAGACTTCTTCAAACTCCATTCAACAACTGTGTATTGAAAAAGATGTCAAATAAGGAAAGAAAAAAAATGTGATTTATTTGTCCATCCCAAGGGTGAAATGCCAGTCTATTGCCAACAGTGGCAGCACATAACAGCAGCAATGGAATATTGCCCTAGGATAAACTCATTTCTATCCACATCCTTATTAACAGCTATTAAAAGATACATTGTTTGACAACTGAATTAACTTTAATGTGTATTATGGATGGTAGGATGGTTGTTACCTTAAAAATAGTCACTCTATCAATATTCCAAAATCACTCTGTTAAAAAAAAGCATTGCTTTTTAACACCAGCTAAACTATGCACTTTAGCCAGTTACATACACCTCATACACGGCTCATCATTTATTATATTTAGGGTGTTTTATAGGATCCAGACTGATAAAGTAAGCATATATTAGAGAAAGATTTATTCATGGCTTAATGTCTGGGTAGTCTAAAAATGGTTTGGAACTCACTAAATAGCCTCAAATTCTAATCCTTCTGCCTTTTGCCTTTCTAGTTCTGGGGTTATAAGCATGTACAATCAATTATGAAAAGAAAGTGCATCAAAGCCCTGAAGGTTTTAGGCTAAGTGCTCTCTCTAAGAAAAAAAATGCCTTTTTTTCTCTCATTTTCTTCTTCCTCCTTTTCTCACCCTTCCTTCAATGAAAGACAATCTCAGGGGCTGAGAAGATGCCTCAGTAGGTAAAGTGTAAGCATAAGGACTCATGTTGCAGAATATTATTTTAAAGTATGTTACTTTTGTGTATGCTCTGGAACATTTGTTTAAACATGCAAGGATGTGGCACATTTGTTTGATTAAATAAAAGGAGGCCGAGTTAGCAACTACCTGACAGAAAGTGTTATGGGGAGCCAGGTAGAGAAAGGATTTTAAATGGGAGCTAAGAGATGCACAGGGGCCTTTTCAGGGAGACTCAGCAAGGAAAGAAAGTGATGGACTTGCTTTTCAGCCTCACTGAGGAGCATAATATCACCTTTGAATTGTGAATTCTTTCGAGGGACAGAAGTTTAGATATGTTTCCTTGCAGCTTTGAAAGAGTTGGTGCCTGAGGGAACAGAATCCCCTCAGGTTGTAGCCCCTGCAGCCAAACCACTGCAGTGGAGTTGCACCTCCTAATTAGGACAGCCAGGGCCTAAAAGATAGCAACAGTTCTAAAGAAAGACAACTACCAGAGTTCAGATCCACAACACTTATGTGATAAGCTGAGTGTGGTAGTGAGAACACACAATCTTCACCATGAGGAAATGGAGACAGGAGACTCCCCAGAGCACACGGGCAAGATAGTCTTGCCAGTCAGTAATTCAGTGACAGACTCTGTCCCAAACAAACAAACAAAAAAATGAGGTGAAGAGATAGAGGAAGACATCCAATGACTTCTGGCCTCCACATACACATGTGTACCTCCCACACACAGGATCACATACAAAAAAAAGTCCAATAAGTATTGTTTCATTAGTCTGTAGTAGAACTATAGAACTCGTTGCCTCTCAACTATAGCACTTAGCATTAATAATTGTCATCAGTATACTTATGAATTATGAAATCTATGAATTTATTTAATATTAATCACAGTTCTCTGAAGTAGGTGCTATTAATACCCCATTTTATTTTATTTATTATGAATAAAGTCATATTTTTTATCCATGTATCTCTTGTTCAAACTCCCTTCCCTCTCCTCCCCCTCCCAGTCACTCACTCTTCTCTCCATCTCCTTTTCTCCTCCCCAGCAAGGGCAGGAGGTCCCAAGTTCCCAAGGTGGCTTAGTTCAGCATTCACTCCTGGTAGATCCGCTTTCCTCATTCCAACATCAAGACTGGGTCAGGCGTTCCTCTGTAGGGAATGGGCCAGTCCAAGGTGGTTCAGATCCCAAGCTGTTCAGTGGTTGTGGTTTGCAGCTTGGACATGCTTAGCTTTCTGTTTAAAGTCCACTAATGAGTGAGTACATTTCCTGCTCATCTTTCTGGGTTTGTGATACCTTGCTCAGGAGGATATTCTCCAAATCCATCCATTTGCCTGCGAATTTTAGGATATCATTTTTTCTTACTGCTAAGTAGTACTCCATTGTGTAGATGTACCACAGTTTGTTAATCCATTCTTCAGTTGAGGGGCATCTAGGTTGTTTCCAGGTTCTTGCTATTACAAATAATGCTGCTATGAACATAGTTGAGCTAATGCCTTTGGAGTGTAAATGTGCATCTTTAGGGTATATGCCAGTAGTGGTATTGCTGGATCTTTGGAGAGATTGATTCCCAGTTTTCTGAGAAATCTCCATACTGCATTCCAGAGTGGCAGAACAAGTTTACACTCCCACCAACAATGGAGGAGTGTTCCCCTTGCTCTGCAACCTCTCCAGCATAGGCTGTCATCTGTGTCTTTTATCTTAGCCAATCTGACAGGTGTAAGGTGGTGCCTCATTATAATGTTCAGGGAATTGAGGCATAGAGAGGGTTGTGTCACCCTTGACAAAAATGTTGTGGTGAAGTCAGAATTTATATCCCAAACATCCTAAGTCTTCGCTATGAGGACCCACCTGATAATGAAATAAAACAGGACAGTGGTGTTTATTCAGTTGTTGACAGGTATGTCATTTTTCTCAAGAGACCTTATTTTAAGGGTGTGTCTGTGCTCAGGTATATACTTGTGCATGAAGAAGCCCACAGGGGTCTGATGAGAGCATCAGAGTTCCTGGAGCTATAGTTACAGGCTGTCGAGAGCCACCATATCAGGTGGGTGCTGGGAATTAAACCCTGGGTCTCTATAAAAACACCCAGTGCCTTTAACCACTGGCCATCTCTCCAATCCCAGCAGATATGTCTTGGTTGGGAAAAAAGTACAGAATCCTGTCCTATGGTCTGGAACTATAAAGATAGCTATATAATTCCTGTTCCACCAAAGTGAAACCTGACTAGAATAAAGCCACAGGTCTCGGCCTTCCAGGAAAGATGATGGCTAAGCTCAAACCCAGAGGTTAAGTGGCAATTAAACTGGCAGAGCCAAAACAAATTTTTGTTTATTTAGTTGGTTTTTGTTTTGTTTTGGTTTTTGTGCAACAAAAGATAATTTTTAGTGTTTTAAATTCAACATTGCACTGTCAGATCAAACATTCAGTACTTACGTCTCTCCTCAAAGAACCAAAAATAGTAAGCAAATATCTGAAAACCAGAATGGTAAGGAGCAGGGGATGCAGCCACAGCCTTGGCTTTCCAATCTGGATTGCAGTAATGCCAGCAGCCAGCAGCTGGTGTGAAGTCTACTTATGCTTTTCTCATGTGGCCCCACTAATCAGAGATTCCGACTGTTGATTCACATCACACTGATCTTTGTAGAGAACCATCTCTTTATTTTGCTTTAGTCTCAACTCTTAAAAAAGAGAACGTGTCAGAGAGCAGTGACAACTGTAATAATTTCAGGGGTCTCTTTTCCCACCATTCCAACCTCCTAACTCTGGAAGAAGAGATTTACATTGCTCATTATTTTCCTAAGAAAGGATGTATTAGAAAGATAATTGAATATGGAGATAATAACCTGATAACTTTTCTTCCATATTTCAAGAACATAAGTTTAGTGCTTTCATTAATATGGTAAAATCATAGATATTAACAGGGATTTAATAAGCTATCCACACAAAAATTCATTCTCTAAGGAACACATTTAGAAACATATTATTCATTAATTCATTGGCAAGGGATTATATGAATTTAAAAAAGGAATTAGAACTGATTGACTTAGGAGGCTAAGTATGAGAATATACACATTTTCCCTCCTAAGGACAGTATTTTCCATTTTTCTGAGGTGAATATAATTAATAGGTTAGCTTTTTACTGAAAATAACCTTAAGAATATCGAGTACCCCTAACCTAAATTGGCTCCATCTTTTCCTTTATCTTTATTTATTTGAAAAGTTTCATGACTGTTACTGAAATTAAAATTAGATTCCTGTGTTATTTCTTCAACAAGACAACAGAAGGGAGGACAGGGATTACGTCCAGCATTGAATATTTAAATTGCATTGTCTTCTAAAATACCTCGTGAATAGTATGTGAGTGTCTGACCATTGTTGCTGCTCACTATTCTACTTGAAACATATTGAGGCCCTTTCCCAGTGCTTTGTGTCTGCTAAGCTTATGTGAGACACAGAGAAATGTCCTGGCTGTTATCACCTTGGATCCACCCAAGGGCTCAGAAACATAAAACACACTTAACTTTACCACTGCTTCAGAGGGGAAAAACAAGTCTCTGAGAGGCTGAAATGATGATGCAAGGTCATGAAGCTGTCCCTGGGACCCACTCTGCTGTTCCTAAAAGCTGTAGTGAATGGTGTCCTTCTCACTCTGGGTCGATAAAGTTGGGGATGGAGCTCAGCACTGGACTAATGGATTGAAGATTAGCCTGTCCTTCCTATGAGCTCATGCAGGAAAGCACAGTCACTGGTGGATTCTTACTACAATTACACTATTGGGACAGTGACTATGGTGATGGTAATTGGAAAATTAAAACTAACCCTAAGGAGAAATGTTCAACCTGTATACAAAATGGGAGAGGCTCTGTTAATTCTAGGAAAACCAGTTGTTTAGGTCAACTTTGATTACTACAATATGTTATCTGAGATAATTAACTTATAAAGATAAAAAGGTTACTTTTGCCAGTGCTTCTGGAGATTTCAATCCAACATTGGGTAGTCCATTACTTTGGACCTTGGCAGACATGCACACTGTGGTAGGCAGCATCATGAGCTAACAAGCAGGAAAGACTGAGAAGACTTTCAGTTCTCACTGTTCTCTCTGAGGACATTCCTCCAACTACTCCAGGACTTTCTTGAGGGTTCTTACTCTAAACATTCTACCCCTTCCCAAAAACATCACCCAAGGGACCAATTGCCCAACAGCTGGGTCTTTGGGGAACATTGCTTCAAACCACAGCATAGGTCCTCTGCAACTGGGAGAGTGGGCAAAGGGATGCTGAGAAGTAAGGACCATTCTGAGTATGGAAAAGGAGGCACATGTTACTTCTCAAAGACATGCATCCTTCTGGCACAGGAAATGGCTGCTAAAGGAAAAAGAATACAATGATTAGACACCAATAATTTTCTCTTATCTCTTCATAAGAAAGAAAAACTGGGGCTGAATTATATCTAATGCTCAGTGTCCAACATTGTGACAAAACCAGAAAATGAAGGATTAACTGCAATTTTAAATGTTTTATTTAATACACAGGTTCTAATATACTTTAACACAGATTAATACAAATTATATATCTATTTCTTCTTCTTCTTCTTCTTCTTCTTCTTCTTCTTCTTCTTCTTCTTCTTCTCCTCCTCCTCCTTGTCCTCTTCCTACTTTTCTTCTTCTTTCTCTTCTTCTCTTTGATTTTTTGAGACAGGGTTTCTCAGTGTAGCTGTGGCTGTCCTAAACTCATTCTGTAGACCAGGTTGGCCTCGAATTCACAGAGATCTGTCTGCCTCTGCTTCTCTGAGTACTGGGATTAAACACATGCACTACCACCATTGCCTAGTGATTTTCTTAATTAATTTTTTTTAAGAAAAAGTTATTACTATCTATGTCACATGGTATTAGTTTTCTACAGTATACTTTGGGAAGGGCTACTCTTAACATTATGGATGCTCTATGGATTTCTGAGAATTTGTTTGACTTATATATGTATTTGAAAAAGAAAAAGGGGTACTTTCAACTTCTGGCAGTATGCGCTCTTCAAAAGAAGTAGAAAATAAATGTATTGAATTCTTAGTCTCATAAAAAATAAGACAATGCTTCAAGTATGTAGTTCCCCAATTTCCAAAAGGAGCCAAGGAGCTTTCCACCAAGCACAGGAGTCATACATAGGTATGCGTGCACGCACACACACACACATCACACACATTCAGGGTGTGAGAAGACAGGTTGCTCTAAAGTGACATATCATTTCACTGCTTCTATCAATAGACTAAACTTCAGGGAAAGTCAATGAGAACAAGCCAAGCTCATGACTACATGAAACTGAACCACAGGCCTGATGAAGATGTCTCAGAGAGCCCAGGTACCATGCCCAGCATCTGATGAAAACAAAAAAAAATTATCTCGTGAGAAGAACATCTTCAGCATAGGCCCTGGGTTCGTCACAGGCCTATTAGTTCTCACAGCAAGATCACCAGACAGAAGGAAACAAAAGAGATTTAGGTAAAGATCAGCAAAGAAAACAAAAAGGCTTAGGCTTTCTGGGATTCTAATTCTAATTATAGTAATAAGATGAAATTGTAAAGTAATTGCATAATTAAATTAAAAAAATAAAGAAATGAACTTTTACATCCAGGAAGATGGGATGGACTCACCTTTTTTTTTTCACTAATTACAACTCAAAGACCTGGGCATGAAAAATGAATTAAATATAAGAGAGCTATAAAGGCAGAGAAGGCAGAATGGCGAGGAGCCTCAAGGACCCAAGCAGCAAACAGTAGTAAACCCCTGGGTACATTTGACCTCATAAGCCCCAGGCTTGGAGCTAAATAATTCAGTGATCAAAAACACCACTGCGTACAGGGGAAACTCAAACAAATCCTCTCTCCATAGCCAAAGGACCAGTAAAAAGGCATCCCACCAAGAAAGTAATTATGAGGAAGCAGTAATCATTCTGCCCCTGCCAGAACTACAGGAAAACAATTAGTAATAGTGCAATGTGGGAACAGATTTCTGCCTTTTCCATGTTGTTGGAAGTAACCAAACATCTGGGAAAATGTCAGAGAAGTCTGGGACAGGTTTTCATCTCTGACCAACAGTTAACCTCCCAACAACAGCATCAGTGGAGACCATGTGTGGTCCCAAACTTTCATCCACACCCAGAAGACTTTGACCCAACTCTCTATTAAGACAGTGTTAAAAAAGGCCTGGCAGAGTAGAGATTTTCAGCATCATGAACTGGTACTGAGACCATTGCTGCTGTGGGATCAGTGGAATCAAATGGGAAGGGGGGCTACCCCGATTTCTGAGGGTGAGAAGACCCACCTTGGATGCCAAGAAAAGTTGAATGGGGAACCTGCACAGATAATTCCACCTGACTAATAAGCCAGCACTCCTCCTTTTCCTTACAACAACAACAATAAAACCCCAAACAAACAAAACGGGAAAAGTGGGTTTAATAGGATCCAAAGCTTTGTGATAGTGAAATTTTCAGGGTTTAATGACAATGTTCTCATACAAAGGACCAGGAAAATCCACAGTGAAAATTCAATTGAGCCAGGCAGTGGTGGGACCACACCTTTAATCTCAGCATTCTGGAGGCGGAAGCAGGTGGATCTCTGAGTTTGAGGCCAGCCTGGTCTACAGAGCTAGTTCCAGGACAGCCAAAGCTATTCAAAAAAATCCCGTCTCAAAACAAACAAACCGATAAAAAATGATTAGAAAAATTATAGAAGTAGTTTTGAGATGTGAGAAAGATATATTGAGAGAGAGAGGAAATGAGAAGAATGAATGGAAGGGAGAAAAGGTCAGAGTAAGCAAAACTGGATAAATAGTGCAACTTTTCCAAGTATTTAAAAACTGCATTTGACAGTTAAAGCAAAACATCACTACTGCCTACCATCACTCAAAATATATTTTTAAAATATTTAAATTCAATTTTAAATAGAAAGGATAATAAGATATTAAGGTGATATTCTATATTTCATTTTATTTGAAAAATATTAGTAATATATGAGTATTCTGCATATAAAAATAGAGAACTCTCTAAAACACTATTTCATTCACAAACATTATAGACCGAGTAAGATGGAATTCTGAATATGGTCAGACAACCTAAAAACAATTGGAAAAAAGAAGGAATATTTGAAACAAAAAAACCCATACATTTGTTTAAATTTAATATACCTGATAAATATAAAGATGATTACTTTAAGAAAATATGCTAGTGCTTGTCGTGCGCAACTTTGCCAGCAAGGAAAGCACAACACTCAGGATCTTCTTTCAGCAGTTTATTCAGGACTTTTACAATTGTTCTCTCTTTGTTCTTCTCCTGCTTCTCCTTCCCCAGGAAACCCTGCCCACTGACTAAATACTCTCAGGGCATCCCATCCCAATAAGCCACGTGGGCACAGCTCATAGGTCCACATATGCAACAGCAAACCATGCCCCAGCCTCAAGCCAAATAAGGAGTTATTTATCAAAAGAGAGCACTCACCCACAGGGGGGTGGGGGGGGTGGAGGGCACAGCAGCAGGCAGCTCTCTACAAGTGCTGTCCCCGAGAGCCAGGGAGTAACAAAAGCTTCTATAAAAGTTAGAATAAAAGACAGCCTCCTCAACAAATGCTGGGGAAACTGGGTACCCACATGGAGAATGATGAAACTAGATCCCCACTCAGATTTCATTCTACATAAAAATCAATTATAAATGCATCAGAGAGACCTTAGCATAAGGCCTGAAACTCCGGAGCTGACAGAGGAAATTATAGGGAAATCACTTCAAGACAGAACCACAGCAAAGGACCTTACAACAAGGACTCTGGTGACAGGAAATCTACCAAGGACTGGCAAATGAGGCTGTATGAGAATTTTAAAGATCTATATAGCAAGGAAAACAAACAAAAAATTGAAAAAACAGCTTTTAAAATTGGAGAAACTTTTTGTAAACATATAGCTGATGAATAATAGCATGTAGGATCTGTAAAGAATTCTAAATATTAGACACCCCAAATAATCTAATCACTAAATGGATAATAGAGTTAAACAAAAAGTTCCCCCCCCCAAGTACAAATGGTCAATAAATGTCTGCGAAAAAATGTTTGATAACTGACCTAGTTACTTTTTTATGTTTCTGATTAAATGTCATGATCAAGGCACCTATAAAAGAAAGTTGGCTTTATAGATCCATGGGGTCAGAACCCAAGTTGGCAGAGTGAAGACATCACATGAGGAACAGCTGAAAGTTCATAGGAATGATGATCATCAAGAAAAAAAATAGTAACAAATGCTGATAAGGATGTGAGAAAGTAGAACACCTCTGACATATTGCTTGTGGGGATATAAAATGATGCAGCCACTGAAGTAAATTCAAAACAAAACAAAAATCAAATTAATGTCAACAAACCAACCTAGAAATAGAAATCTATCTGATCAGTTATATAATTTTTGAGGATATATGCAAAGAAATTCATTGCAAAGAATTTAGACACAATGGGAATACTCACACATGTTTATGGTTGTGCTACTCACAATAGCCAAATGTAAAACCAGCCTAGATGCCATTCACAGACACAAGAAGAAAAGGTGGCACAAATGCAAAATGGAATTTTAAAGATATTTATCTTATTTTTAAGTAGGATTTTTTGAAATGTTTATATACCAGAACTGTATTTACTGTAAACTGTCATTTTAGATATACTTTAAATATAGGTATTGATTTGAAGCATCTTGTACTATGTCTTATAGTTACATGTGAATCAATAATTATCTAAAAGTAGGAACTAGATTAAAAATTAAATCAAAAGTGTTTAAGCTTGTGTGGAACTTTCAACATCTACTTTCTCCTCCTATCACAAGATTCTCTAAGGAGTAAGATGTAGAAGTTGTTGTATGTTGTTTCTGGCCCAGACTTTCTGGTCTAGCCCTGTGGCTTGGACTACCAAACCAGCAGATCTGGCAGACCTGCAGAAACACACAGATGCTTACATTAATTTTACTCTGAATGACCTAGGGCCTAGACATTAACTCTTTAATCTTAAACTAAACCATCTCTCTTATCTTGTTCAGCCATTCAGCTCCATACCTTTTCTCAGAGCAGCATTTCAACTTCTTTCCTCTGTATCTCCTAGCATCCCTGCTCATTTTTCTCTGGCATCTGTGCTCTGCTCTGAGATGATCCCAGATTTATTTTAGTCTGGTAGCCACCACACACTTCCTGTCTGCCTTTGGCCAATCAGTGTTTTTTATTAAATCAGTAGGTGAAACAATTATTTACAATGGAAAGAATATAGTCCTACTATATTTCCTCTTTTTTCTTTTTAAAACAAGAAGAACCACAAATCTAATATCCTTTTTTCCCATTATCTATAACAACTTATAACCAGCACTGTAAAAAAACACAAACATCCTTAGTCCACTTTTGAGGAATATGGGCATAGTTCTCTAGGCTACTTCCTGCTAAATGAGGGCACTGGCAATCCCATGGGGATCCAAAGAAAATTTAGGATTATGGACAAGTCTTTAGTGCAGTAGTCTCTATGGCTGAGTCTCCTTGAAGTAGTTTTGATTGCAGAGCTCAGAGGATATTTCAACAGAGGTGCTCTGAAATGCTGGATCATCTGGTTCATCCATCTCCATTGGAAACTTTTCAGGGGGTCTTCCTTGATCAAACTTTATTTTCTTTAACCAGGAATAAATACACAGCCTCTCATTTTCTGTGGAAATAAAAAGAAAGCCTCTTCTCCAAAGTAGCATATCTTTTTATTTCAATTTTAATGTCAACTCATTTACAAAATATATAGGTTGGCTTAATCCAGAAGCATTTATAATCACATGTCTTTTAGCAACATTAATTACTTCATTTATAGTCAAAAAATTTAAAGACAAGACAATAACTTACAATATCCAGACATTCTTTGTATTTTCCATTTGTATATGACTTATTACTATTTCTTTCTATTCTATTTCTTTTTTAAGGACTTTATCCTTTTTCCTTTTTATTTTTTCTCTCAAGCCTACATATATTTTTTAACACATTATAAACCATTTAGATTTTCTTAATCTGTCTTTACTGTATTCTTTCATTTCTTACCTTTTTCTGTTTCTGACCACACCTTTGCTTAGCTAGGGTGGTTAACTCAACCCAGCTCCCTCTTTTCTTTCTGTTTCTGACCATACCTTTAGTCTGCCAAGTTGTGGCTAAGGATTAAAGATTGAGCTATAGCAGCTGGCTAGCTCCACCCAGCTCTTAGTCTAGTTTCATAGAATAGCTTTTTAGCTAAGTTACTGGTAGGACCAACAATTATCACTCTAGGAAATTTTAGGATCCATATAATTACCAAGTAAAGCACTGCTGTCTGCTGCTCATTAACTCCATTTAAGTATTTGGCAGCAGGGCCTCTTAAAAGACTCACAAGTGTTTTACATCTAAGGCTAATCAAGAAGCCTCTTTTTAAAAAGCCAAGTCACTGCTTGCCTCCAGCAAACAGAGCTGATCCAAAAAAAATATTGCTGCTACTAAGAATCCTTCTTTGACTCTGTTCTTTTTTGCCTGTGAGAACAGAAATGTTAAATCCACCATATGCAGCTTGTTTCTTATACTGAGTCTTCTTTGAGACTTTGGGAACCAGCCTCGGTGCAGTTTAAACAACCATTTTGTAATTCAAGCCTGAACATGATGGCATCTCTGTACCATGACTCTATCATAAACAACTCAGAAGCTGTGTTTGGTTCTGATTCTGAGCTGTAGACCATTTTTAAACTTTCCATGGCTTTATTTGGTGCACCATTTGTTGTGTGTTGTTTCTGGCCCAGACTTTCCAGTCTTGCCTTTTGTCCTGGACTGGCAGACCAACAGATCAGCAGACCCATGGATCCACAGACCCACAGAGACATACAGATGCTTACATTAATTTTATGCTGATTGACCTAGGGCCCAGGCATATTGCTAGCTAACTATTTACTCTTAAACTAACCCACTTCTCTTATCTTGTTCAGCCATGTAGCTCCATACCTTTTCTCAGAGCAGCATTTCAACTTCTTTCCTCTGCATCTCCTGACATCTCTGCTCATTTCTCTTTGGTGTCTGTGCTCTTCTCTGAGATGTTCCCAGAGTTTTCTTAGTCTGGTAGCTCCACCCACACTTCCTGTCTGCCTTTGTCCAATTATCATTTTTATTAAACCGGTAGGTGGGACAATTAGTTACAGTGGAGCAGAATATCATCCTACTACAAGTAACTACTCTGATTTTACACAGGCTTGGTCTTCTCAGACTTGAAACATAAACACACATCACACACTTAAAGTCTAAGGCTCAACCATCCTTAAACTCTGTTTTTGTTGAATGATGTCAGTTGAAATCTAAGATGCTTCTTGGAATCTCTAATGCCCCTCACTGCTTGAAGCCTCACACAGTACTTTGTAAATTTCTTCAGCATATTCTGTGACATTAAAGGGAGTCTAGAAAAGCCCAAATCAGACAGGCCACAGGCAGCATGGTTAGTTCCTAGGAAGACAAACAAGCATTAGAAAGCCTTAATTTGTAGGTCTGTCCCCTCAGCATGCTAACTTCATTTTCTCTTATGTTCTAAATATCTAAGAACCATTCATCAAAAGCAGAGATAGAATTTCCTGTGAAGAAAAATACAGTTCTCGCCACAACTTATCACTTGCTTCCTGCACAGACAGCAATGACATTTGATTTTGTTCCTAAAGGCAAAAAAAAAAAAAAAAAAAAAAAAAAAAAAAAAAAAAAAAAAAAAAAAAAAAAAAAAAAGGCTTTGGGAAGAGTATCTCTTTTTATTCATTTATTTTTAGAATCTCAAACATACTAAACAATGTAAGAGAGAGTAAATAGAGTAAATTTAATCATGTAGATAGTAAGTAACTCACATTTGGATAAAGAATCTCTTCAACAAATTCATTAAAAGGCAGAAAGTTTTCTTCATAAATAGCTTCCTGTGGAAAGTTCACTACTCAATCAAGGAATCACTAGGTCTAAGACTGATGACTCATGTGTCCTCATATTGATGGTAGCTTAGTAGGCTGTCAATCACTTTTCTTAGATCTTCCTTAACTCCATGTTGAATAGGACCTGCATTTACTTACTTCTTCAGTTCTCTGTTTCACACTAATAACAGGGAAGTTCACATTTCCTTCCCTATGGTGGTTTCACTGGGAAATGTTCTTCACAATCTCATGTATTTTAACACTTAGTCTACAGTCAGTGATGCTTTTGGGGAACGTTACGAATGCTTTAGAAGCCTCACCAGAGGAAGTATTCATCTGGAGGTAGGCTTTGAGGTTTTGCGGCCTGCACACATTTTCTGTTCCCTCTCTCTGCTTCCTGTGTGCAAATGAAATGTAAGCTCTCAATTTCCTGAATGTGGGGCTAGCCTCCCTTTGCTGCTGACATCCCTTCCCTGCCATGGTGGATTATAACCACTCCCGAACTGTAGGCCAAATAAACCTTTTCTTCTTTAACTTACTTTTTGTCAGGTATTTAATTACAGCAACAGAAAATTAAAACAATTTCATCTATTTCACTTTGTCATAATTCTACTGCTATACTAACACAGTTTTAAAATATAAGAAAGATGTATTTTTTTAAGTTCAATGTATGGCTAAGTAATAGCTACTTAAAATAAAATTCATGGTAACAAAGGTTTTAATTAAAAATAATTTCTTTAACTCCAAACAGATGGATAGAAAATATGGTCTGTGGGCTGAATGTGGAGAGATAAATGACTAATGGGAGAAGGTCATTGAGTTGATTCTTAGGAATGTGGTTTGGAAAAGACCTTTAGGAACATTCTGTTCAATAAAAGCGTTTACAGCAGCCAGAACAGAAAGTTCTCTGGTGGGCTAATGGAATCTTCATTTTGTTAGTTCAAGATCATATGAACTGCCTTAGAATGTCTTCTACAGTGCGAACCAGCTTTCTGCCTTCTCATTATCCAACTCACAATATAAGACAGAAACATCTATTTTGTTCTTACTGAAAATTCATTTAAATGAGGGCAGACAAGTGGGCTGTCTTCCTCAGTCTTTTAGGTTATGGGTTAAACACCCATATATGAAACTCTCATATATATATATATATATATATATATATATATATATATTAATATATATATTAACTTCACCAATAGATGTTACTTTGGAAACAGACAATAGAGCCTCAGGACGTTATTTTTAGAGAAAGTATAATATTGTCAGGAAATCTGCAGTTGGGTCCTAACTGTCCCAAGAAGTCTTCTAATGTGTAACTTTCTGTATTGCCCATGTGTCCATGCAATGCTCTGTTATCAACATTACACTGATCTTTATCCCCTGAATTGGATAGTATGCTAAGCAACTTCCATCATTTTCACAAAGTAACTCAGAAAATCACTAAAGGAGAGAAGATTTACTTAGGCTTATGATTCCAACATTTTAGTCCACAGTAGGCTCCATAGTTTTAGATTTGTGGCAAGGCAGGGATGTGATGGTAAGAGAGAGTTTGCTTTTCTGTTCCTATGGTAAATACCATAGCTAAAACAAACTTGTCAAGGAAGTGGTTTATCTTATAGGTTACCATCTATTGTTGAGGGGAGTTAGGGCAGGAAGTCCAGCACAGCAGGAACTGGAAACACAAACCATGGAGGAATGCTGCTCACTCACTTGCTCTCAGGCTTATGTTTAGCTCTCTTTCTCATACTGTCCAGGCCCACATACATAGGTGTGGTACTCCTCATAGTGGGTTCTCCTGTGTATACACTTTCACACAAGTACATGCTTGCATCAATTAACAATCAAGAAAATTCCCCCACAGTCATACCCACATTCCAATCTGATAAAGATAATTCTTTAATTGAGGTTCCCCTTGCCCTGGTGTGTCAAGTTGACAACAAAGATTAGTTAGTCATCACACAGATTGAAGACTGTTCATCTCATAGCATCCTGGAAGCAGATAGAACAAGAGAAAGAAAAAAGTTCAAGGTCAAAAAAAATACCTTCAAATGTACATTTCTAATTAACTACATCTAGCTAGTATATTCCTAACTAACCCTTTTAGCTATAAATGCATGAATGGATTAATTCATAGATGAGGTTAAGGCCCTGTGGTTGTTTGGATGAAAATGTTCCCTATAGGCTCACAGAAAATGACACTATTAAGAGATGTGCTCTTGTTAGGAAAAAACGTGTCACTGGAAGTGGCCTTTGAAGTTTCAAATGCTTCAGCCAGGCCCAGGGTCCCTTTCTCTTTCTTCCTGCTGCCTACTGCTCCACATGTAGAACTCTTGACTCTTTCTCCAGCACCATGACTGTATGCTGCTGTGCTTCCTGCCATGATGAATCTGTAAGCTAGCCCCCCAAAATGTTTTCCTTTATAAAAGTTGTCATGGTATCTCTTCATAGTAATAAAACCATAATTAAGACACATTTTACCATCTGGGGACAAACTTTTGACACTTTAGCCTGGGGGGGAGCATATTATGCCCAAACCATTATAAGTAGTTGTAATAAGAAGTTTCTGGTCCAGAGTTTTGGGTCTAGTCTTGAGGTTTGGACCCACTTGCAGCCCCACTGCCACTTAACCCCAAATAATCACACAAAGGCTTATATTAATTTCATGTTGATTGACCTATGGCCCAGGTATGTAACTTGCTAGTTCTTTTATCTTCTATTATTTTATTCTTCTATTTTATCTTCTGTTATTTAATATCTTCTATTATTATCTTCTTTTATTCATTCTATTTCCATTAATCTTTTTAGCCATGTGGCTTGGTACTTTTTCTTAGAGCAGCATTGTTTTCTTCTTTTCTCAGTATCTGCTGGTGTCTCTCTTTTCCCAGAGTTTTCTTAGTCTGGTAGCCCCACTCATGCTTTCTGTCTGCCTTCTGGCCAATCAGCTTTTTTATTAAACCAGTAGGAAGGACAAATATTTATAATTTACCAGAACATGATCCCACAGCAGATAGTATTTCCTTTTATTCTGTAACCTGGAAGTAATTATAAATTAGGCAAATAAATAAAAAGCTTCACAGGACTTTGACAGAGCATCTATCAGAAAAGAGAGGATTTCTTTTTAACCTATATCTATACTAATATTTATGACATATTAATTGAGCCTTTATTCTAATTATATTATTAAATTATATTGTAGTACAATGTATTATTTTTGCCAATATGAAAGTATAAGATGATATGGAGATAATTAAGCCATAAAGGTAGTTTTTCTAGTATTTTAGCCATTGTTCAGCTTTACTTAAATGCATATACATAAAATACAAAAAAAATGCAAAATACCCTTTTACTACATCCAATATATACTGTGAGATTTAGTATTCTAGTCCACCACCTTCTTTTATTACAATCTGTTGTAACTAGTTTAGTTGACTTTGTTATTCATTAATGTGTCATCATATATAGTTTTAAAAGTTCTGCTTTGCGGGTCTCAGGGTTTGCTTTAGACCAAGATATTAATTCTCTGTGTGACCCAAAGTATTTAACTTCTCTGTGTTTCCATTTCCTGTAAAATGCCACTGAGCTTATAGACTTGATGAAAATATAAATGACATGTGTGTCTCAGGACTATTCTGAAGATGGCAAAACTGCTCAGAGTAGAGTCTTATTCAAAGATTGATATCAGGACCTTAACTGCTCCAGTAAATGAAATTTATATCATTCTTCAAAATGCAATAGAAAAACAACTTTAAACAATGAGTTCACATGATTAAGTAAACCATGAATTACTGCACAATATAGCAAGTGTATTCGTGGTAATTTATCCCAGAGAAATTAAACTGTGTGGTCACATAGAAACCTTTTCACAAATATTATGACCAATGTGCTTGTAGTAGCCTAATAATAAAATCATTCAGATGAATTCCAATAGGTGAGTGGTTAAACACACTCTAATACATACATATCATGGAATGCTATTTAGCAATAAAAGCAAATAAACTATTGACATGTACAATAACTAGGATAAACCACCAGAGAGTTATGCTGAAAATAAAAAAGCCCATCTTGGAAGATTACATACTATGTACTTGCATTTCTGTAACATTTTTGAAATGACAAAATTTAAAAATAAAGGTCAGATTAGCAGTTCCAAAGATGAGAAGCAGAGCTGGGGGAATAGAGCAGGGTGGGGCACTCCCTGAAATAAAGGAATTGGTTTGAATTTTGACTGTCATGATACCAGTATGAGTCTACACATTTTGGTTAATGAAACTAAGCAGATTACTTATATCAAATTACCACACATAAAACCAAGTAAATCAGAAAAAGATTAGTGGATTAAAACAAGACAATATCCTAGTTGTGATATATAGTCCCTCCTGCAAGAAACTAACAGTACTGAAGACTGTATAAAGTTTACAGAGGCTTTTTATATGATTGCCTATGAATCTATGATTTCCTCAGTATAAAGTTCAATTAAAACTTTCCTATATATAAATTATAGTAATCCTGTTATAAATATTTCCTTCACACACACACATACACACATACCCCTCTTGTAAACTCTCCCCAGACACAACCTTGCAGAGCTAAGGCAAAGAATTATGCCACCCACAACACCAATACCATCCCCAACCCTACACACCTTCTTCCTTACACCACCCCATCCATATGTTGCCTCCATTCCTACTCTGCCCCCCATCCCCATACCATCTCTACTCCTAAACTACTGCACCCCAGTCTCAATAGACAGGGAAGTCAACTGCTTGTACTTGCTTCTCTTGACTGAGAAAATTCTAAGTTTCTTTTTCATTAAGTTCTTAAATACTCATTAAATTTAGAAACTTAATCATTCCAAAAAGTAGCAAAGAGAAGTGCGGCAGACCTGTGTGTTAAAGGCATCCAGAAAGTCTAGAAATCAAGGTTGTTTGCAAAGAAATCTTTCTGGCTGAGTGCTGGGGAATTTACTTTTCAGGAAGTGAAAAGAACTACAGAGAATGGTAAAGAGTGTGTGTAGAAAACCCTTATTGGGGTAATTTGGGGGGGGGCTTGAGCCTTGGCATAAAGAATGTATGCTTTACTCTAGAAACAAATTGTGTTCATTACTTTTCTCCCTGCTGTGATAGAAGTCTGTAAGAGCAATGCAAGGAAGAAAGCTTTACTCTCCTTTTTCGCTTAAGGAAACAGTCCATCATGGCAGGAAAGGCACTATGGCTGGTGTTCCAGTTATGATGTGGAGAGCCTACAACACAGCTCAGAGCCTCTCAGTGGATCAAAAGCAAAGAGTTGGCCAGAAGATGATCTGAACTATGACTCCAATGCCCTGCCCCCATGAGCGTTGGAATCATAGTTCTGCTAACTAGGCCCCAGTGTGAAAGAAGTTCCACAACCCCACCAAACAGTACCACCAACCAAAGACCAATTTCTTGAATACATGATGAGTCTGTAGAGGACAGTTTGCACTCTAAGCATGCCATTCCACTGCTGGTCCTCATAGGCTTATGAACATCTCATGATGCAAAATGCATTCAGCCAAACTTTGAAAGTCTCATATCATTACAATAGCAACATTCTTTAAAAGTCTAAAGTCAAAATTTCTTCCAAGAATTTAAGTAATCACAAGTCCATATAAAGCAAAAAATTTAAACTTTCATACTTCCAAGATCCAGTGACACAGAATAAATATTTCCATTCCAAGAGAAAAGAATAGTGACACAGAAAGGAAATATTGAAGCAAAGCAGAATGAACTATAAGAAGAAAAATAGCAAACCACTCACTTCCATGTTTGGTGTCTGGAAATCATAGTGGCATCAATAGGCCCCAATAAACTTGGGTAGTCTTGACCTACAGCCCTGGTGCTTGTAGCACACATTGCTTCTCCCTTGTTCCTACTTTATTATGTGCTTACAAGCTTCCTTCAGCAGATGCCCCACATTCAAGCCTCTTCAGCATCCTGGGTCCATTGAAATGTGGGCCTTACCTTCACAGTTTCATACACACAAGTCACTCAGGAACTTCATGAAGAAAATCCAACTCTACTACCCACTGTCTGGTTATGACTACTATCTAGAGTCTTGGTGGAAGCCTCCATGACCCTGTGACTCTTGGCATCTGCATAGCTGCTAAATCCAGCACTACATAATAGCTATACCAACGTCTGCTGCCAACTTGAGATGTATCCTGGTTTCCTCTTTTCCCAGTTGCGGCACTGATGAACCTGGGAAACCATTTCACTACTTGGTCCTGTTTGAGCAGGGCAATTGCAGTACAGGTTTGCCCCCTAGGGACCATTGCCATTGTCCCATTGCAAACTTTGAATTTTGTTTTTGTTGTGTTCATCTCTTTATCACTTATAGCTGCAAATCATAGAGCAAATCAAATCCTATCTACAGCTTTAACACAACCAATGCTCCTTGCCAAATCTCACATCTCTGTCTTTCTATGCAATCCTCAAAGCTCCCTTCCATGGCTCCTCAGTGGACCAGTGGCTAGGATTTATAACCTTAAGATCTTTCTCACTGTACATCTGCCTTAAAACAGTGAGCATTCCAGAGCCGAAATGTCAGTCACATTGTCCTGAAATCTCTCCTATCAAACAAATTCATCCATTACTTTGTATTCAGTTACATTAACTTCCCAGCCCTGTCCATAGCCAAACTCTTTTTCAGAAAGGAATGTCAATGGTTTCTAATCAAATTCTTCACAGGGTCCATGTTCACATCTGGAAACTCAAGAATAGAGTACACAATACACATTTCTATCAGCATCCTGATATTACAAACTTCTACCAAAGTAATTCATTAAGCTATGAGTATAGCATTCCGGGGTTTTCTAAATTACTTCTCATACTTTACACACACCAGTTGTAAAGGCTTATAACTACATGATCAGATTTGTCAGTTAACACCACCAGTTTTTGATACCAATGTGTTAGTTACCCTTTTTGTTGCTGTGATATAATACCAGAAAAATGCAACTCATGGTTTTTTTGGTTCACAGGTGACAGGTATATAAAACATGGCAGCTGGGACTGTACTCAGAGTGGTAAGAGCTGTGGCATGGCTTATTATGTGTTAGCAGATCCAAAAATGATGAGCTTGGGTCAGAAGTGGAGGCTCCTATGTCCACAAGTACCGTCAGTATACAGAAGATTCTACAACCTCCTTCAAAATCACTAGCAACGGGAAACTGTTGAAAAAACATGAACCTGTGATTAGCATTTTATAGCCAAATCACAATACCTGTTTTGGGGGAAGATATCCAGGATATCATGACAGAGGACCAGAGATTATTGTTAGTTCATTCTTGTCTGATTTCTGTTGCTGTGATGAACACCACACCCAAAAGCAATTTGGGAAGAAATTAAATCCATTTGATCTTACAAGTTACCATCTATCATTGGGGAACCCAGGGCAGGAGCTTGAAGTAGAAACCACAGAAGACTGCTGCTTATTGGATTTCTCATTAAAAAAAAAAAAATGCTCAGCTAGCTTAGAATCTTGCTCTTTGCACCCCAGCTTAGGGATGGTTTTCCCACACTGGCCTAGGTCCCCCTACATGAATTAGCAATCAAAAAAATGCAACAGAGACATGCCCACAAGCCAGTGTGATTGAGGTATACCTCAAAATGAAGCTTTATCAAATAACTCTGGGCTGTATCAGTAGACAGCTGTGGGGTCCCTGCAAATGCCATAGCTGGAGGAATAGGGATCAGTATAAACAAAGAAGAAAACCTAATTCAGTATGACTTGGCTCAAACTTTTAACGTCTGACCCAAGCAGTTTATTCCTGACATATTTAAACAGTATAACTTCAGTGAGAAGTTTCCTAGTGATAATTATCACAATAATGGCATGACCACATCAAAGTTATTTTCCAAAGTGCAAGTGCCCTCTTCCATAAGAATGGCTTATATTGATTGAGAAACAAGGCTCAGAATAAGGGCCAAGGGAGGAAGAAACTGAGATAAACCTAACAGCAAACTCTTTTGCAAAGAACATGAGACTTCTTTCATAAGAATGTATTCCCTCAGGAGTCTCCATGGATATAGTAGTTTAAGACAGACATAGTGGTCTGGGGGATTTGGGTGAGGTCTGGCTCTACAGAGAGCAAAAAATCACCAAGTTATTAACTACATCCATTCCCAGTTTTACAAGAAAAAACAGTTATAGATATTTTGCATTGAAGAAAAAGGCCTGTGTGTTTAGCATCCTTGGTTTCCCTATTGCAATATTTGAGCATGGGGACCTCAAGCCCTCTACAGACAGCTGAAGCTAAGAACTTGTCCCTAGAACAAGAGGAGCCTAAACCCTAGACATCAGAGCCTGTGCTCATTTTGCATGCTGTGGCATAAGCTGACAGTATGGTTTCAGACACTTGCTCTTTCATCTCAGACAGCTTGAGAACCACTTCTCTACTGTGGACTGCAGAGGTAAGGCAAGGCCCTAGAAGGTGGTCGGTCTAAGAGATATGGATAAAATCTGATGCTGAATATGGGCATCTGATTTGAAAAATGCTGAGATCCTGAAATAGGATGTTACTTTATAAACTGTTATCAGAATGCTCAAAGAGAAGAAAAGGATTAACTTTATTACTGGGAAAATAGTCCCCCCCACCAAAATTCTACAGCAATCTCTGACAAGAAATGAAAGAATCCAATTTTTACCACTAAAACTCCAGTTCTTCCCATTTCATTCAAGGCTGCTATTATTTTTTCAAGAGAACATTAACCGAACACAGAGTTTGTCAAGTAAACCCCCAGTGAAGGAGGGAGCAGGAATTACTATTTTTTTTCTTGCTTTTATATATTTTTTTTAAAGCCATTAAATGATTAGGGAGCTTGAAGTATTATAGAAATTATCATATTATTGTAGCAATGAAAAGATTTCATACCCATCCATTTATTCCTGATGTGATTTCACTCCATGAAAATCCTTTGTTTTTGAAAAATATTTGTCATGCCGCAGGTATAATTCACATTAATCAGGGATGCATTTTAAAGGAAGGTTTGAGTTGCCTTGTTAAAAGGGACAATCTCAGCCTCACACAGCTACTTAACAATCTGCTCCTTTCACAGTGTGTTTGCAAGCCACCTAAAATTAATTTTCCTTAGAAACTTGCAATAGAAAAGTAATTTCATTGCACAGCTTACAATGAGTGTCTGTCTCTTCTATGAAAGGGTCTATTTGATGTATGTGAGGGTGGATGAATGCTTGCTGGCTGCATGCTCTATACAGGAGGAGGCTTTTGTTTGCTTTAATCATGAAAACTTGGTATATTTTCTTCTCAGCTCTTAAAAACCAATTGGTTTAATTTTTTCACATGTTCTTTTGTGATTCACATTTTTTTTTGGGAAATTATAAAATTGTATCATTCTCCTATTCTCTTCCCTCCCTCCAAATCCTTCCATATCCCCCCTCTTTGCTCTCTTTTAAGTGCATGGTCTCTTTTTTCATTAATTATTGTTATATACATATATATATGTATATATATATATATCCCACCTAAGTCTGTATAATGCTACTTATATGTGTGTTTTCATGGCTGGCCATTTGGTATTGATAGGCTCTTCCCTGGAAAAGACTCACTGTTCCTCACTTTCCTGTAGTTCTTTGTGTAGGGTTGAGGGCTCCTGAGTGTCCCCCATCCACATAAGCATGTTTATTATTGATGTATTTTTCAGCTTATGTTTAAGCAGTCATGTTGGTAGACTTTATGGGTGTAACTTCTGACATTCCTGGGAGACACAGTCTCAGCAAACTCCTTGTCCTTCTTACTCTCACTCTTTTTCAGTGTCTTCATTCATAGTGATCCCTGAGCCTTAACCGCAGGAGTTGCTTTGCAGATGTATATACACTGAGACTGGGCTCCACAACTGTGTGTTTTGATTAGTTTGTTTCTCAGATAACTGCCTATTGCAAAGAGTCATGTCCTTAGGTTATGTCATGCTGATCATGGCTATGCTTGATAGGCATTACAGCTGGGTTGGACTGTTGGTTGCCTCCCTTATTTAAAAACTTGCAGGGTATCTTCTGTACTCAGAAAGCTAGTCCTCAGGAAGGAGCCTTTCAGATCAGTTTCACACCATAAAGTCTACATGCTCTTAAGACATGTACAGACACAGGGAGGCCAGGAAGGAGCTCTCCACCAGAAACCCCAGCTCAGGTGCTCAGGGCCTAAGAACAGATAGTTGAGCTTGTGGGAAAAGAATTTCTCAAAGACTAGGAGAAAATTCTCCAAGGCTATAAAAAAGAAAAAAGAAAGCAACAAAATTTCCAGGAACAAAAATAATGGTCTGAAGATTAGACCCCAGACTGATCAGATGTGTTTTATGTGTAGGAAGACAGGATCACAGACATACCATGGTAAAATGTGACACCAAGCAAGAGGAATGGGACCTGTAGAGGCCATGGGTACCAGAATTGCAAACACCTGGATGTCAATGTGGGCACAATGAGCATCTTCTCCTCTGTACTTCAACATTGTGACACTACAAGGGCTTGGGGTTCTATGGATCAATACCTATAGGGTCATATGGAGTTGAAACCTAAGAAGTAGCTGAGTAGAATTTCCTATTTACTTTCAGCCATGTGGAAATACAAGATCATAAAACAGTTACATTGAGTTATTGAGTTTATTTAACAAATTAATTTTATTAATTTATTAATAAAATAAGAAATTAATTTTTTCTAATAACTCAATGTAATTGTTTCTTGATCTTGCCCATCTGAATTCATGAATTGAAATTCACCATTTCATAAATATGCAACATATAACATTTCCAATACACAAATACACACCCACACACAAATGTAGTATAATATCAGTACTAGGTGGTAGGCCATTCCTTTTTACCTTTCACTAACTGGAAAATGCAATATGCTATGCCACTAAAATAATTGTCATAAGCTTCTAAATTGTGTTTTATAGTAAAGGCAAAGTATTACATATACACAGATAAGGTGTAGGTGGATGCTGGGATTAGAAAGCCATTTCCAGAAGACCAACCTTTGGCTTATTTAATTTAGAATTTGGATGTACTCCAAACAAGAAGTGGTTCTCTCTCCATTTCTTCATTATAGTGGCTTCATAAATCCTTATTCATAATATCATTTGAGTCAAAAATAGTTTTATTTGACCTACCATATCTGCCTGACTCTCTTGTATTTACCAATGGTATTCTTTCTCTATTATGACAGTTAAGTCTCGAAGAAACCTTTTTGCATAGAGCAGCAGTTTTTCATTTACTGCTTAAATACACCCACCAAAATGTTACCTTCCTCTAATACATACACTGTCCGCAGTGCCAAGACTCCGGTGAATGCTCTAGAGAGACAGGTCAAAATTAAATAAGTACAATAACCAAAAAGTGGACAGTAAGTAGACATCTCTCCTGTCCCTCCCCCCAAATTATGAACTCCTTACTTGGGGAATTCAAAAGACAAAAGCATAGTAGAAATGAAAATTTCAAATAAAACCCCAAGCACAGGGAGTGAGACTGAGCCACTCAGCTTCTACCAGTGAAAGGAAACTAAGTCAATGCCCATGAGAGGAGAAACAGAACAGAAAGCACCTTGTTTAGGTATAAACTAAGGAAAAGACATATTACTAAATCAACTACAGCAAGCCTCTGCCCATTAGCCTGTGTCGAAAATATAGTCAGAAATAGAAGTCTGATTTAAATGAAAAACTGGCACAATGTAGGTAGGACAGTCTTAACACAATCACCCACCCTCTGGCTCATGAACCAGGCTCCTGCCCTGCACTGACTTTCCTGGCCAAAGTTCAGAGCCAGAGTCAAAATACTAATGAAGGACCTTGGGTTCTAAGGCTTAAACCAGGCATTCAGTTCAGGTATGCAGCAGAGCACCCCCTATGAGAACAAGGAACTAAAGTCTGTCCCAGGAAACAGAGTGACCCAGCCGAGATAGCCATAATCAACTCAGATAGGACATAATGGATGGTCTGGTTGAAACTGTGATTAAAATACCAGAGGTTCCAAGCACAATAGCTGCGGCCAACACCGGGGTGTAAAAGCCCCCTAACCAGCTGGTCTTAAGGCAACCACATGACTACTGTGAGCAACCTTATGACTTTGAAATATGACCTTTAAAGTGACCAATCATGTGTTGCCCCTGTTGCTATGGTGATTTTATGGTCTTAGCCTTTAAAAGAGATATGGGATTGCCCCTCCCTTGCTACTCCCTTGCTCCCAAGGCAGAGAGGAAGCCCATCTGCAGAAGTAATAAACCTCATGCTTTTTTACATCAACGGCCTAGAGTCTGGGTTCTTGGGGCCCCTCTTCCCGAGGATAGTACCGTGAGTCTGGGGTCTATCACTAATGCTCTTGTTGGCCTGCCCTATTTCACCCGGTTTTATTTTTACTTTAAAACTTCCTAGTAGAATTTTTTTTTCCTAAATATGTAGATATCTGTGAGTCTCACCCAAGCCTAGGCTTATATATGAATGAAACAAGCACAGGTGTCTGCAAAGAGCTAGGGCTCAGGTTATTCTCTCTGTCTCTTCTCTGAAAATTTTCACAGGTTTATACTCTGAAAACTCTAGCGAAGATACACATGCTGGATGGGAAGGTTAACATACAACATATTTAACTTTCAGTTGCGACTGCTGAGTGAGGAACAGGAAACAGACAGAGCTCTGAGTGGAAAAGGGGAGGCAGGGACCTCCTCCTGAAAACCCCTCAGGGAGCTTGGGACAAGCTCTCAAAGGTCAGGACCTGGGTACCTGGCCAGCATGATTCTCAGCTAGAAAACTTCACTTCTCTTTGGAGAAAAGACATATGGCATCATATCGTTAGCAGTGTAACTGACAGACTGAGGGGAGACCCCTCAGCCTGACATGACAAACCATAACAGCATTCTTACCTGTAACATAGGAGGAGACAGTTTAAGAACACACACTGCTTTTCCAGAGGACACAAGTTCAATTCCAAGGACACATATCTATTTCTCACAACTGCCTGTCACCCCAGCTCCAGAGGCCTCTGTCCTCCTCCAACACATGTGCACATACCTGCATATAGTATCTAACAGCTCTAAAAATAAAAAAAAAAGAAACATTAAAAGGGTAAAATCGGAAAATCATGAATGTGTCATGTGATTTTAAGGATCCTAAGGGTAATGGCTCATATCTATTCAGTTATGAGATTTCATCACCATTCAAACTTCCACATGTGCACATCTCCCAGAAGATGAGTCAGGATGCTTAAAGGAGCCTAAGATTTCACATTTCTAGCTAACTAACTGTCAGGTAGTGCCGGCAATGGAACAGAGGGAGCAGAGTTCTGCAGGTCATCACCTGAGTAGCAAAGGTCTCCATCTTTGAATTCTAAAGCCAAGCCTAGGAAGGGAGATTGAGATATCTATACAACCACACTCTAGATGGGCTTAGGGAAAAGGAAAATACAAATGTTGTCACAATGATGAAGGTGCTTGATCTTTTCTTTTTTAAAGCTGATTTGAATAGGGCTTCTTCCCACTCAGAGAGTAGATGCAGAGGCTAGCCACATCAGGCTCATCTGAAAGCTTGTTAGAAACTAGGCTTCAAAAATTGTGGCACATTTACATAATGGAGTACTGCTCAGCAGGAAAAAAAAAAAAAAAGACATCCTAAAATTTTCAGGCAAACGGATGGATTTGGAAACACAGGCCCAGAAAGACAGACATAGTATATGTGATAGACCCCAGACTCAGGGTACTATCCTCAGGAAGGGGGGCCCCAAGAACCCAGACTCTAGTCCCAGTTAATTTATTTCGTCTGTACAGGCAGGCTTCCTCCCTTCCTCGGGAGCAAGGGAGTAACAGGGATTAACAATCTCATATCTCTTTTAAAGGCTAAAAACCATAAAATCACCATAGATACTGGGGCAATACATGATTGGTCACTTTAAAGGTCATATTATAATCATCATAAGGTTGCCTTAAGATCAGCTGGTTAGGGAGTTTTTACAACTGGGTGTTGGTGGAAGCTATTTTGCTTGGAACTTCTGGTATTTTAATCTCAGGTTCGACTATTATGTCCTATCTGAGTTGATTACGGCTATCTGGGCTGGGTCACTCTGTTTCCTGGGACAGACTTTTAGACTCTTAGTTCCTTGTTCTCATGGGTGGTGCTCTGCTGAATACTTGAATTAAATGCCTGGGTCAGGCCCTAGAACCCAGGGTCCTTCATATGCTCACTCAAAATTAGATTTTAGACATAAAGCAAAGAATACTCAAGTTGCAAACCACAACCCCTGAACAGCTAGGTAACAGGAAGAACTTAAGAGAGACATCCAATGATTCCCCTGGGAAGGGGAAATGGAGAAAATCTCCTGAGTAAATAGGGATCATAACAGGGAGTGAGCAAGGGGAGCTGGGAACAAATCATAAGAGGAAATGGTTGAGTGAGAGGAGCAACAGAGAGGGAGAACAAGGAAATGGATATCTTGATAGACAGAGCCACTGTGTGATTAGAAAGAAACCTGGTGCTAAGAAAACCTCCAAGAATCCACAAGATGTCCCTTGCTAGGACTCCAAGCAACAGTAGAGAGGGTTCCTAAACAGGACTTCCCCTATAATCAAATAGACTACCACCCTAAGTGTCATTATCAAATCTTCACCCACAATGAATAGAAGCAGAAGGAGAGATCCATAACTAAGCACCAAGTTGGGCTCCAGGTCTAGCTGAAGAGAGAAAAAAGAATGTTGTACCCTGGTCATGAGCCCCCAAATAGACCACCAGAGACACAAACTCTCCAAAATGAAAAAGCAAGGTTTATTAAAAATTATGAGTCACAACAAGAACCTCGGTCAGGCACATAGGCATGGCAGAGGCTGGAGGAGGTATCCGCCCTTCTGCAAGCTGGGTTTTTTAAGACCAAAGTCACAAGGTTATACATCAATTGGGGTCTTAGTACAGATACAATTCTGATTAGCTTTGGGGGTTCGCCAGAGTTTCTGTTATTTTAGCCAGCTGTTTGCCAAACCTTCTCTAGATTATCTCCTGGGTGGGGACATTCCATGATTAATTAACTGCTAGCCACTAGGCCATCTCCTGTTTGTGCTTTGTCCCACTACAGACCTCAGGCTGGTCTCAAAACTGGGGTTGAAGAGCTTTTACTCAAAAATGGAGGTGCCTCTCTGGATCTTCAAATATATGAGCAAAGGGAGCAAGATCATAAGGATGAAACCCCTAGAGGTGGCTGATCTGAGCTACTGGGAGCTCACTGACTCTGAAATTCTGGCTGAAGAACCCTCAGGGAAAGGAACTAAACCCTCCAAATGTAGTCTGTCAAGGCATGGGCAGTTTGTGGAGCCTTTTGAAATAGGATTGGAATATGTTCCTGGTGCATGAACTGACATCTTGGAGTCAGTCCCCTATAGAAGAACACTTAACTCAGCCTTAATACTGGGATGAGGGATTCAAACCTACCTCAACTAGATATGCCAGGCTGATCTGGGACTCCTTGTCCTCCTTGGGAAATGGATTGGGGGATGAGGTGGGGAAGGCTGAAGGAGGACTGGGAGGGATTGGAAGGAGGGAAGGGAGGGGAAGCAGTGGTAGATATGGAAACAAATTTTTTAAATAAAAGAAATGGAAGAAAAAAAAAAGGAAGCTTCAGGCTGGGTCTGATCTGCATTTTAATAGGATCTCAGGTGACTCATGTGCATATTCAAGTTTGGGAAGCACTCCATTAAAATAGTTCTCTAGTTTTCAAAAGTGTGTCTTTTACTACTAAGAATTTTTTTGTGCAAAATTAAAGTCTGCATTAAAGTTGCAATTTTAAATATATTAAAATAAAGGCATAAGTTACACCCCATACATCCACCTGATGAATGGGAAAGTCTTTCCAGCTCCCCATCAGGATAGCTCAGTGAAACTCTTTTTCTCTTAAATGTTTAGTTTTGCATATGTATGGGGTGGGTACGTGCACAAGATAAAGAGGCAGAAATGGAGCATAGAAGCAGCTTCTCTGGAGCTGGAGTTACTAAGAGTCCTCGGCAGGAGCTTTATGTGCTCTCAGCAACTGAGCCATCTATCTACCCCCTGAGTGGCATTTTTGCTCTAAATTAAGCCAAGTTGACCACACCTCCAGCAGTCCCTCCCCCCCAATCACACTCAGGAAGCATAAAAAATAAATAAATAATGACTTTCAGAACAACTTAATATCTTGCAAGTTATCAAATGTACAGAAAGCTGGTAGATGCATTCTCTTGCTCCACTAATGGCTTTTGAATCTCACAGTTATAATTGCAGACAGTCTCTCACATATAGCTGTTAAGATTCTGTTCTAGCCTCTGAAGCCACACCCTGCCCTGGTTCTGATAAATTAAGTCCCTTAATGGATAAATTAAGAATTCCCATCACCCCACACACTCTTTTGCTTCTTTCCTCCCGGGAATGCTCTTTATCTCTTTCTCTTTCTTTCTCTCTCTCTCCTACTCTGTTATTATAATAATAAAGTCCTTTTATGTAGAAACAATCTGAGTGTCTTCTGCCCACCACTGCCCCTCTTCATAGACACCCATCACCAGCTAACTGGATAAAGTCAGATTAAACACATGATCCAAGCAACAGCTGAGGGCTAGTCTCAATTATGACAACTGCTTGGGAAGAATCAGGAAGAGCAGAGTGTGATGTTCTTTTCCTCTAAGTGGTAACAGGCCTCTAAAAAAGGAACCACCACAAGAGTGAAGAAACAGATACAACCACACAGCAGTAGAGGACACAGGGTCAGGGTATGCCATTTATTTGTACATCGTAGACTCTACCGTGATTTTTGACTGTAGTCCCTACACACACATGACACATTGGGTTTGAGGCTAGCCTCATGTTTTACTTTCCTTTCTGTTGCTATGATAAACACCATCACCTAAAGTAACCTGGAGGGTTGTGTTTAATCTCAGTTTGGAGGTTAGAGCTCATCACCGAGGAAGCCAAGGCAGGAGTTAAAAGCCATGGAGGAATGTTCCCTACTGGCTCAGTCTTCCTTCTTGTACAGCTACTCATAGATGGCTCCACCCACCCCTACCTACTTTACCAATGAGAAAAATGTCCCCACTGATATACCTTCAGGCCTACATGAGGGAGGCAAGTTCTCAACTGAGATCCCTTGTAGGTGGAGTTTTTCATGGGAACCATGGTCAACTCTGTCCCTCTAGCCACTTCCCAAATAACCAACCAACCAGAGACTTATTATTAATTATAAATGCTTGAACAATATCTCAGTCTTATTACTCACTAGCTCTTACAACTTAACCCATTTCTATTAATCTATGTGCTGCCCCAAGGCATGTGGATTTTACCTATCCTGCACCTCTGGCTTCCTCCTGCATGTCCAGCTTTCTTTCCATCACAATAGTGACTACCCTGCTTCCATCCTCCTTCCCAGCATTCTCTCTGCCCTGAAAATCCTGTCTTGCCATCAGCCAATTAGCTTTTTATTAATAATGAGAACAATGCACATTTACGGTGTACAAAGGTTGTTCCACAGCAGTTCCTCTTCCCGGAATGTTCAGATTTATGTTAAACTGACAAAGACTAATGAGCATTCCTGAGCAAGCTAAGCTTGCTAGCACATGCACAGGCCTGGGTTCACTCTCACAGCCCCAGTTCCCAGCACCAGGAACGGGACAGACATTGAATGATAGTGCTCTGTCTCTATCATGCAGGGAGGAACCAAGAGCTGTCAAGCTTGGGACTTAGAGCACATTTAAATTTTCTAAAACAGGGAGGAGCTAAGATTCTGACCACAATACAGACGGGCATTCCCTAAAATCCAGTGTAATCAAAGCGTCTCATATCTACTTCCACGTTCTCAAGAACGCTGTTGCCATTAACAATGAAGTGCCTGACGTCAGGGGCAGAGAGAGGACATCAGGACCATCAACCCACCAGGCTGTGGAAGGCTCTGTCTGAGGCTTGCTTTTGGACAGGGTACCCGGATGAAATGGACACACATACAACCCTATTATCCCAGCTGTCTTGCATAATAGCTTCTGAAAGACTATTAGAAGTTTGTGTGTGACAGTGCAAACTTTTCAGTCATCCAAACAGTTATAATGAATACTGTGAAGGTGTCCCCTGGAAACCTGCTAAGAAAACACAATCTTCCGTATGCAAAAGGAGAAGAGAGAAAAAATTCAGGCACCACACTGTAATTCTTAGCACTTTTTAAATTACCTGTCATATCTGCTATTAAATTTGCCAACCTGCATTTATTTGGAATATGGACTGTACATTAAATTTTCATTTTAGTAAATAATAGAAATGAAGCTGTGACAACCCAGATCATCACACTAATTCAAAGCAGTGAATACTGAGTTCTAACTATATGTAAAACGCAGGTGGACCTAGGTGACACGGGAGGTCCACAGAGGCGACAAAGAAAGTCACAGTTTCTATCCTCTGAGATCCTTCAGCAAAATACCATTCTTTTGATTTTCAGCTTTGCCACAAAATAGAAGCTATAAATTTCTAACACATAAACAGAATCCTGCCCCATTTTTAGTAAGGAAACTTTGGGATTAAGGAGAAGTCTACACAGATCATTTTCATGGAGGTGATGGGTGACAGTAGCCAAGAAGATTCTCCTGACTAATGCACCCATAGCCCCAAACATGAGATTTCCTGTGATTGATGGACTCCTGGGAAGCTTTACAGGAGGAAGACAGTCAATCTTTTCCTCAGCCTTAAAGAGCCAACATGATTTAAGGAAGCTGAAAAGAGGGAGCTGCTCCTCTACATATCGGGGAACCACATGGGAATAGAGTAAGGTCATGTTCAGATGCCATTCAACAGCCAGGGGAACAACTGTGAAGAGCCCAAGCTTGGCTGCCAAGTATGGACTTAAATCTTAGCTCTACCACTTACTAGCTGATGACTGGAGCAAGCAGCTTCTTGACCTTGTGCCCCTCAGTTCTTTCATTTGTAAACTATGGGTAACAGTGGGGCCTCCCTCACAGACATTTGTTGTAGATGACTAAATTAGTATTTTTAAAGCATTCAGACCAAATAGGTTGGAGCAAATCCTCCTTCGAGCATTTTCTGGGGAAAGAGCATTAGGAAACCAACATGAAATTTTTTTCGTAAGGGCTTTAAATGGCTTGTATGAGGTTTGATCATAAAAACAGAAATATGCTGAACACTTTCGTATTAGTTACCTCTAATATGGCTGAAATCAAATATCTGGCAAGAGCAAGTTAAGAAGAGTTTATTGCAGCTCACAGTTGAAGGGCACAGTCCACAGGGCAGAAGTTTTGGTGGGAGGGGCTTGAGGAGACAGCTGGTCACGTGGCCTCTGGAAGCAGAGAGATAAAATGTTAGGAAATGTTTTATTCAAACCAAGACTTCAACCCCTGGAAAGTAAAACTCAGAGTAAAGATGAGTCTCTCCACCTCAGGGAACCTCATCTGGGCAATCCCTCACAACCACGTCCAGGGGGATTGTCTCCTACATGATTTTTAGGTCCTGTCAAATTGAAAATATTTAGGCATCACAATGTTGAGTGGAATAAAGGTGAGAGTGGCTCAGACTCTTTCCTGATCCACCAATGCAAGGGCTTCCTTGTTAACTCTCCCCTGAGATGGCTGCTTCTCTCTTGAAAGACGCTGGCCTCTTCGTTTGACTTCCCATTCCTTTTCATCTTGTTACTTCTTGGTTTGAACTGATGAAAGTCTTGCCTCTGTAAAGTTCTGATGACTCCGCAGTTACTAGGCTAAAGAATGACAACCCTGAAGATGCAATAACCAAAGTCCTTTTTTGTCTCCATTATAGTTCTACGGGGAAGGAAATCTGTTTAAAGCAAGCAAGCATGGGCATATTACATGGACATTTTCAGCAAACTGTTAGATTCATTGAGTTTATAATTGATAAATGTAAGAATAAAGAGACCCAGGGGTATATTCTAAATGAGGCTAGATTCGGGAATTCAGAATTAATCACCCCACCTAGTGTTGAAACATCAGATTTATTATATTTAATTAAGTTAGTCAATGATCTCTTCCTCTGATAAGTAGTCTTTATACCAACTGTGGAAATCCAGATATTAGCAGGCTAAAGGAGCATAGAATTGTCAAATAAGATCATTTTCATTATGAATAATTTTAATCTAATCTTTTTCAACTAAAAGCTGAGTGTGTTGGACACTCAGCTAAAGGTCTCCACCCTCCTTGGCCCCATCTCTGAATCCATACAGGGTTCAGTCTACAGAGGTGTTACTCACCTGACTCTCAAGCTCTCAGTGGGTACTCACTGATCTCTCCATACCTGACACACTCAAGGGAGAGCAATGGAGCCCGTTATACCCCTGGGGCAATGCTCATCCTTTGGAGACAGGAAGAGCAAGCAATTGCCTCACTCTTCCATAGGATGAAACATTTCAGTAAGTGCCCTCCATGTAACTAAATGTTCTTGTGGCACCCACCCATGACCACAGGAGTGCCCATTCTAATTTTTCCTCAACTAACTAGCAATCCTCTTTCCCATTCACAGCCCAGCTGCTGTGCCACATAAACAACCTGATGTAAAGCTTTTTACTCAGACTTTGCTTTCAGAAGGATTTCAGCTGCAGCAGTCTAGAAGCCCAAATCCAAATAACAAAGACATGGTCACCTTAGCAATGTAGGTGACATCAAAGGTCTCTTTTAAAAAGATATTAACTTTGGTTTAAACTATAGGTGGTACTTTTAATTTAGAAAAGGAGAAGTGTTTTATTGGTATTCTCAACAGCAGTCTGACTTTATTTTATTCTTTATTTTAAAGATGATTTGGGGAAGCTTTACCTGTATACAGCAACCACTCTGCCACCACTCACTCCTGACGTTGCCCTGATCCTGCTCAGCAATCCCTTACTGAATCAAAACAAGACTTGTTCTTGAGTTTATACCTGATAAAATCACTAACTTAGTCTTTTTAAAATGAGAGAATGTCAAACATGACTTTAAAAAATAAAAACTCCCCGGTTTATTACGTAGTATCCCATTATCTTGACAAATTGGTTTTTTATATAGATGTCTTGATTAATGAAAGGAATGCTCTTTGCAGAACTTCATAAGAAACATGAGCATCACAGATAGAAATGACCCTGAAGCCCTGAAAGTCAGCACAGCATATGAGGATTATTTGTGTGTAAGACAACATTCATTAAGCAAGATAATATATAATTTAAGTACACTGAAAACATTTAAAGATACCTCCTTATGCTGAATAAATAGTCAAAGAAACATCTACAGTGGTTTTCAACCCTTTGGGGGTTCATATCATATATTTACATTATTATTCATAAAAGTAGCAAAATTATAGTTATGAAGCAGCAACAAAATAATCTTATGGTTGGAGGTCACAACAACATGAGGATCTATATTAAAGGGACATAGCATTAGGGACATTGAGAACCTCTGATCTAGGGTCTTCTGCTCCAGTGGAAAAGAAGGAAAGAATTGTGTAGTATCTATCATCTGCTTGGCAGTTCTGTACTGAAGCAATATTGGTACTACAGGGACTTCCAACACTGACTGAGCAGTTTAGGGGATAAGTGTCAAGAAATGGGTGTGATGTACAGCAGCACATACCATGATTTCCCTATGATCAAGACAAAGAAACAGAGGGCTGAGCAGCTCACTGTCTCCTGGAGCTTCAAATGCAGCATCATAGAGCTCTTGACTAATATGTTTTGACTTCCTTTTTTCTTTCAATGATGGCTGTCTCCTAATGCCTAGCTCAGTACTTGTGATAAAGATAGCTGACAAATATTAATTTGCAATGAATAATTATTAGACAAAAGACATCATGAGTTCCTTCCCAGTTTTCCCCAGAGCATCAGAGGGCATCTTAAAATAGTTCCATTGCTGTGTGCTCATCCAGGTTGATGTAGCAGCTACCTCTGCTAATACAGCATCACAGCATCCCTGAAAGCGTTCACAGGATGACAAAGTCCATGATGTCTGAGATACCTCAGAGGGAAAAGGTTTTAATTACAAATTAAAGATTACATTTTAATTCCAGTGTCCAGTGGATGTAATCATTAGCTAAAACCAATTCCTATTGTAATTCTATCAAACACATAAATGATAAAAAATTTCCTCTGTTTCATTCCTTTATTGGAGTGCAAACTGTTGTTATTCTTACACTAAAAACATTGGTTGTTTGTATGCAGGACAGGTATCAAATAAGAGAAAGAAATAAGAAAGTAAAAAAATCTACCTCCATGTATTGTCTAACTGGGACAGAATGGGAAAAAGGGTCTACCTTTGGATGAAATTTTTGACAAGTGTCCATTCAAAGAACAACTCTATTTGCCAAACTGATGAAGAGAGTCTTATTTTATTACATTAGTACATTCCACCTCTTTTCTTTCATGAATAAAGAAGTCACATTTTCTATCCCTGTATATCCTTATTCAAGGTCCGTTCCCCCTCCCACCACATCAGGTCATTCTTTCTTCTCCACATCTCCCTATCTCCTCCCCAGCATGGGCAGGAGGTCCCAAAGTCCCAAGGTCCCAATAATGCTCAGTTCACCTTCCATTCCTGACAGATCCAGTTTTCTCCCCCCAACATTAAGACTGAGTCAGATGTTCCTCTAGGGGAGTGGGATCCAAGGTATCAGTCCAAGGTGTTTCAGATCCCAAGCTGTTCAGTGGTTGTGGTTTGCAGCTTGGACATGCTTTGCTTCTTTTTGTTTTTTTGGGTTTTTTTTTTTTTTTTTAGTCCACTAATGAGTGAGTACATCCCTTGCTTATCTTTCTGGATTTGTGATACCTCGCTCAGGAGGATATTCTCCAAATCCATCCATTTTCCTGCAAATTTTAGGATATTATTTCTTTTTACTACTGAGTAGTACTCCATTGTGTAGATGTACCAGAGTTTGTTAATCCATTCTTCAGTTTAGGGGCATCTAGGTTGTTTCCAGGTTCTTGCTATTACAAATAATGCTGCTATGAACATAGTTGAGCTAATGCCATTGGAGTGCGAATGTGCGCCTTTAGGGTATACACCCAGAAGTGGTATTGCTGGATCCTTGGGGAGATTGATTCCCAGTTTTCTGAGAAATTGTCATACTGCATTCCAGAGTGGCTGAACCAGTTAACACTCCCACCAACAATGGAGGAGTGTTCCCCTTTCTCTGCAACCTCTCCAGCATAGGCTGTCATCTGTGTCTTTTATCTTAGCCAATCTGACAGGTGTAAGGTGGTATCTTAAAGTCGTTTTGATTTGCATTTCTCTGATGGCTAAAGATGATGAGCACTTTTTCAAGTGTCTTTCAGCCATTTGAAATTCTTCTGCTGAGAATTCCCTTTTTAGTTCTGATCCCCATTTTTTGATTGGGTTATTCAAGGTTTTGGGCTCTAGATTCTTGAGTTCCTTATATATTTTGGAGATCAATCACTTGTAGGGTTGGTGAAAATCTTTTCCTATTCTGTAGGCTGTCATTTTGTCCTATTAACTGTGCCCTTGGCTTTATAGAAGCTTCTCAGTTTCAGGAGATCACACTTATTGATTGTTTTTCTTAGTGTTTGTGCCATTGGTGTTATATTTAGGAAGTGGTCGCCTGTGCCATTTTGTAGAAGGGTATTTTCTACTTTCTTTTCTATCAAGTTCATAGTAGCTGGGTTTATGTTGAGGTCTTTGATCCACTTGGATTTGAGTTTTGTGCAGGGTGACAGGCTTGGATTCATTTGTATTTTTCTACACACTACCATCCAGCTATGCCAACACCATTTGTTAAAGATACTATCTTTTTTCCATTGAATATTTTGGGCCCCTTTGTCGAAGATCAGGTGTTCATAGGTTTTTGGGTTAATGTCTGGATCCTCAATTCAACTCCATTGATCGACAAATCTGTTTTTATGCCAGTACCAGGCTATTTTTATTACTGTAGCTCTATAGTAAAACTTGAAGTTGGGGATGGTGATGCCTCCTGAGGTTCTTTTGTTGAGTAAAATTGTTTTGGCAATCCTGGCTTTCCTGTTATTCCAAATGAAATTGAGCATTTTTCTTTCAAGGTCCATAAAATATTGTGTTGGGATTTTGATGGACAGTGCATTGAATCTGTAGATTGCTTTTGGTAGAATTGTCATTTTTATTATTTTGATCCTACCTATCCAGAAATATGGGAGATCTTTCCATTTTCTAATATCCTCTTCAATTTCTTTCTTCAATGATTTAAAATTTTTGTCAAATAGATCTTACTTCTTTGGTTATAATTACTCCAAGGTATTTAATGCTACTTGCAGCTATTATAAAGGGTGATGTTTCCCTTATTTCTTTTTCAGCCCCTTTATCTTTAGTGTATAGAAAGGCTACTGATTTCTTTGAGTTAACGTTGTATCCTGCTACATTGCTGGAGGTGTTTATCAGCTGTAGAATTTCCTTGGTAAAATTTTGTTGGTCACTTACGTATACAATCATATCATCTGCAAATAGAGATAGTTTGACTTCTTCTTTTCCAGTTTGTATGCCCTTAATCTCCTTTTGTTCTCTTATTGCTTTAGCTAAAACTTCAAGAACTATATTAAATAATAAGGGGAGAGAGGACAACCTTGTCTAGTTCCTGATTTTAGTGGGAATGTTTTGAGTTTTTCTCCATCATTGATGACAAATTGAAATGGTATTTCAACAAGAAGTTGGTTCAAATGTATTGAAAGGGGTAGCAGCATAAAATGTGTGAAGACCACTCCTAGGACTTAGGAATTGTCTCTCTCTCAATCTGCTCCTCCCCTGGCAGCACCTGCTGTTGCACTGTAGGAATTGGCAGTGCAGTCCAGGTAAGGATCTAGAAAACTGACCACATACCTGTTGACTTTGCACTGCCTGTGCCCCCATCTCACTGACTGTGATGGTGGCACCTCTCCTGTAGCTCATCCAAGCCACATTGCACCATCCAAAGGCTGAATGACCATTGATGCTATCAGGGTCCCTCCAGGAATCATGAATGGATTCACCATGAGGTGAAAATAAAAACTGCTCAGTTTGACTTACTTGGTCTGGATCAAACATCTAGAGAGTTTGATGCCATATTGTTTATTGCCGATACATTTAAACACAATACAATTTGGGGAGAGTCTCTTGATGTGATACAATCACTGGTGCAGAAATTCCAACTCAAAGTACATGTGTTTTTTCTAAGAAGGTAGGTTCTAGAGATAGGCTACCTGTAGTAATAAAGGGCCAAAGAAAGGGTCTGGCATGGACTCTGCCATACAGCTTGTATAGAGGTCATTTGAGCTATTAGCTCCCTCTGATCCTAGTGGTGATTATTATGGCCTGGCCCTTCAGATAACACAGGTCATCAGGTCATTAATCACCTCTAATTCCCAGCCTTTTAGTTGCAAATATGTGTGGTAATATGGTATATATTTAATAAAAATCAGTCTGAAATATCAGAGAATAGATCCACCAACAGTCAATTTAAAAGGATCAGAGAGTGGTAACTCGAACCATTAATCCAAGCATGAGGAAGAACTCAAGAGTGGTGACCTATGCCTTTAATCCCCACAAATCTCACTTTGAGGCCAGCTTGGTTTACAAAGGGAGTTCCAGGCTCCCAAGCAGGCAGTGATGGTGCCATGCCTTTAATCCCATAACTCCAGACACAGAGATCTTTCTGTGTTTCTGTGAGTTCAAGGCTAACTATCAAATAGTAATAGTCCATGCCTTTAATATTAACTTGGATGTGAAACAACTTGGCAAAGCAGGTATTTAAAGCAGGCATAGAAAGACAGATTCAGGCAGTAGAAGCAATGAGGAGCTAGGCTGAGGGAGCTGTAAAATAGGTGAAATTTGACTGTGGTGTTTTCTCTCTTTGATATCCCAGCCTTTCCCCAATATCTAGCTCTGAGTTTCATTTATTACAACCAGAATTTGTGCAGCAACTATGCAAAGATTTGTTGCATTTTTGTTTAGCTATGTAGAAATGTGTTGCATTTATGTTGCAGAGTAATTGTTTAATTATGTAAAGATGTGTTGCATTTGTTCAATTGTGTAAAGATGTGTTGCTGTTTTACCTTGCCTGCCTAAGGCACCCTATTAATCTAAAAAGCTGAATGGCTAATAGCGAGAGAGGAGGTAAAGGCAGAGCTTCTGAGCAAGGAAAATAGGTAGGAGGAGGAATTTAGGCTTGAGAAAGAAAGAAAAAGAGATGACAGGGAGACATGAGAATCCAGCCAGTCAGAAGCAGAGGAAGCGGGAAAGTGGGACAGATTGAATGAAAGAAAGATAAAAAGCCCCAAGGAAAAATGTAGATGAATAGAAACAGATTCAATTAAGTAAAAAGAGATAGTGGGGAAGCCTAAGCTAAGGCCAAGCATTCCTAATTAATAATAAGTCTTCATGACATTATTTGGGAGCTGGTTGGCAGTCCAAAGAAAATTCCAACTCTGCTTTTGGATGGAAAAACAGGTTACAAATCCTCTCCTTCAAGAGGACAATTCTTACTTAACATTCCTGACTTGTCTAGAGATCTGTGGGCATGAAGACTTTTCTACTCTCAGTTGACCCTACTGTAGGAGCAGAGCAGCTGCCGCTTCCATCTCATCTGTCGGGTGGATGCCTTCTATCAGTACATCCTAACAAAAATGGAGAAGGGATGAGTTTTCCTAAGGAGACATTAACAACCTTCAAATCTCTCTCTCTCTCTCTCTCTCTCTCTCTCTCTCTCTCTCTCTCTCTCTCACACACACACACACACACACACACAAATATTCAGTAGACTTTATTCAAGATTCACAGAAGTTTCTTCATTGTCTTTTATTAGATATAGTTACACTTGTGGCAAAACAGCAAAGTAGATAGACTTACAGAAATGTGGTGTTTTAGGTTTCTACAGCCTTCTGATGGTAACCTTTATTTCTTTTATAAGCCCAACAGCTGCAGGAGAATGGGGCTCAGTGTGTTTAGTAGCTCTGGGAAGATGGTTATGGCAATGGAGCCTGTGGAGAACGCGGCTCACAGAAGCTCTTTCCTCTTTCCTGCTCTTCCAGATCCCCAAAGCTCTTGTGTGTGTGCATGCTCCTACAGAGGTAGGGTCACAAGACCAGAGAACTGTGCCTAGAATGAGCAGCCAAGTCCTGCCTAATGCTTGTCTGTCAACCTTGTAGATGAGAAAATCAGTTTTCACTGTTCCTGAAGTTCCTCTGCCCCATTTTTATCTCAGCAACTGGATCTGAACACCCACCTCTCTGGGAAGGTGAAGTAATAACACACCTAATAAAAGTAAGAAAGCAGGAGAAAAGTATTTTTAAGATTTTTTCCCAAAATTATACATGCATCCCCAAATTAGCAAACACATTTTATAACATAAAATGTGTATTAATACCTAACATGTTCTTAAGAATCAAGCAAGTTTCTGTAGTGTAGTGGTTATCACGTTTGCCTAACATGTTCATAAGAATCTAAGTGTTTTTCTGAAGAATCAAGTTAGCAAATTGCCAAGACCCTTACCACAGAAACAACAGCAGAGGATTACACTGGTCTTCAGATATGGGTGACCCATATCCCACATATTCTCCACATGTAAGAACACTTTCTATTTACCTTGGGCCTAGCATGGTACTTTTCACACAATTATCATCCAACTTATGCTTTAATGAGTAAAAAACACTGAAAAGATCTCAAAGATCACCAATGTCAGTCTGGCATCCATCTCCCCACCTGCTACATGAAACACAATGACAGAAGAGGAAAATAAAAGAACTGCAGCCCCATAGGATTCATACACTAAGACACCATTATCTGATCCCAAGACAGAAAAATTATGGTGGATTTGCTAGTTTCATTTCTGTATGAGAACTGCTCCAGGAATGCTTTAAACCCAAAAGGCGGATGACTCAGAATGTAGACTTAGGGTAGGAAAAAGTGATAAAGAGGGCGAAAAATACAAGTAATAATCTTCCATGCAGCTTATTTCCAGAATATTTGGGTGTTCATCAGCAGAACCATATCAACATAGTTATATTCATAGATTAAAATAAAAGTGTATAGCAGATGCCAGAGTTGTTGTTTGTGAAATTCACCAGTATTTATAAAAAAAAAACAAATAATCACATAAAAATTTAACTAAATTATACAAATACACTTTTAAAATTACCAGCAGTAAGCCTTGTTATGCCTGGACCCACTTAATTGAATTCAATTAAAATCAATAGTAAGACAGAGAAGCTATTATTGTGATTATTATTCAATAATGCATTGATTATGGTTAATGTATTAAGACCAAAACATTTGTAATTGATAGGTATAAAGAATTCATTTTGCTAATGATATGACTGGAAGCATACAAAACATAAATTTCTGGAGTATAAATCATTAAAAATAAATTAAAAAATATATAATAAAGGCACAGAAAGCACAATAGAGTTTTTTCTCTATATTAACAATGAACAGCTAGAAAAATAAAAAGAGGTGAATAACATCTCAATTCTTATATTTACCTTCATAGTATTGGGAACATCAGAAACTGTCAAATAAATGGAGCAATAAAATCCAGTGGTGAAGAAAACCATAAATCATTATTAAAAATCAGAATCAAGATCTGAATGAGTTGCATATGTTCATTTACTCAAGATCTGTTTGCAAAAGGGGTAATCTTCTGTTTGGTTGAACCCCAAGAAGGCTTCTGAGGACCCCTTTGGGTGGGGCCAGGTAGTAATTTCAAAGTCCATCTAGAAGAATAAATGCTTAAGCACACTTGAGATGCCAAATGAAGTCAAGTGGAAAACAATACTGTAAAGTATGTGCACACAGTACTGAGAAATAAATACAATTAGTTGTCAGCCAGACCAGTGGAGCAGGACAAACACAAGGGTTCATATGTAATGAAGATAGCATTTCAAATAAGTGGAAAGTGAGGATTATATAATAATTGTTGCCTTCACATTTGACAATTGATGTTTAAATCTATTGAGATGTCAAATAAGGGTCAGAATATCATCTTTAGAATATTACTTCAGTAAATGTTTTATTTTGAGATAATTACAGGTTCCTATACAATTGAAAGAAATAATACAGATGTCCTGGCTACTTTATCCTGTTTCTCCAAGTACTAAAATAGTGTAAAACCACAGCACAATACTCCAGGCAGAATATTGACATTGACTTTACCAAGTCCCATTCCTCATGCTAACCTCCTGTAGTGTCCTTACTTGTACATAGTCCCTTTTGAACATGTGCAAACCACCAATCTCTTCTTAGCTTAGATTTACTGTTATTTGGACAAGGTCATATGAATGGAGCATACGTATCTACTCTTGACAATGTGCATGCCTCCATTATTAAGTATAATATTTAATGAACATCTAGTTAGTTGTAGATAATCCTCATGTTCTCTTACATCCTGCATATGTATACTGGTTCTATTAATTGTGAGGAGATGAAGATGCTAATGTTGCCAACTATGACTTAAATTTATTTCTCCTTCTGATTCTATACATTTGAGTTTATGTATTTTGAAAATCTATTAGTAAGCTCACACATATTTGCTATTAGCACACTTTTCTAATTATTAAGTCTGATTATATGTACGTATTTCATCTTTCAATAATACCCTTTATCCTGAAGTATATTTTATCTGTTATTAATACAGCTATTGCTATCTTCTCAAGCTTACTGCTTGTATGGAACAGGTTTTTATTCATTTACTTTTATCTGAATTGTTCATTTACATTTGAATATAATTTTACATAACATGTAACTGAAATTTGTTTTTGTTCATTCTATTATCTACTTTTTAATTGGAGTCATTCCTCAACTAACATTCAGCATAATTATTTTTATATTTAGGTCTAGTTGCCTGTTTTATCATACTTTCTTGACTTTCCATGTCTATTTACAGTTAGTAGTTTATCATCTTACATGAGATATAAAAACATTACAACCAAATATTTCAAATTAATACCATTCAAGGTATGGCAGTGATCTGAGAAATACTATGATCTTTATGTCACATAAAAGTTATGTTTCTATAAACTAACAACACATGGATGCCATAATTAGAAACTGAATTCAGAGCGCACAAGCTGCCTCAGAAGGAAAACATGCTTGTTGTTAAGGCTGATAAGTGAGCTCGATCCTTGGGACACAGAGTGGAAGAGAAAACTGACTCATGCAACTTGCCCTTTGACCTTCGTAAGCACTCTGTGGCACATGTGCACACACACCCACAAATTTTTGAAACAAAAGTAATCACTCAAAAATGAAATAATTAGATGTAAATCTAACATGTTTGAGACTTGCAGGCTAAAATGCTGCTATGTTCAATACTGAACAGGGAAATCAAAAAATAGCTAGCAAGCAGAGGAGTAAGTATGTCATATTAATTGGAAGATTTGATAGAATAAGTATGTCAATTCTCCTCATCATTTCAAATTTACATAATTCTAAATGAAATATCAGCAACATTTTCATAGACATAGACAAGATATTCTGAAAACTATGTAGGAATGTAAAGGTAGTGAATAGTTTAAGTGTTGTGGACAAGGATGGATACAGTGGGAAGCATGAGAATGCCTGTTTGACTGTATCGGTACAGCTATTGTGACTGTGTCATGGGGCTGGAGAGATGGCTCAGCCATTGAATACTGTGGAACAATCCTTTTCTTTACTATGAATATGTATTACTCTCATTGGTTAATAAAAAGGTGACAAGCTGGTAGCTGGGCAGGAAGTTAGGAGGGAAAGCCCAACTGAGAATGATGGGAGGACAGAGGGAAGTGTCAGGAGAGACATCATCCAGCCACTAAACAAACAGAAAAAGTAAAACTGAAGTAACAAGCCATGAGCCACATGCCAGAGCATAAATGAAAAATGGGTTAATTTAAGTCTAAGAGTTAGCTAATAGCAACCCTGGGCTATCAGCTGTGCACTTAGAATTTATGTTCATCCTCTGAGTTGATTATTTGGGACCAGGCAGTTGGGACAGGAAAACATCTGTTTATAACTGAGTGCTTCCTGCTCTTGCAGAGGAATCCAGTTTGGTTTTCAGCACCTGAGATGGTTTACAACACCTGTAACTTTGGTTCTAGGGGATCCAACATCCTTCTGGACTACATGGTACCGACATGCATGTGTGCACACAGATACACACATAGTCATTTTTTAAAACTAGTATCACATTTTCATGCACATCATTCAATGGAAAGTTCAGAATATTAAGGGCTAGAGTGATCACTCAGTAGTTAAGAGCACTGACTACTCTTCCAAAGGACCTGGGTTCAAGTCTTAGTATCCACATAGCAGCTCACAACTGTCCATAACTGCAGTATATAAAACCCTCACACAGATATACATGTAGGCAAAACACTAATGCACATAAAAATAAATAATTTTTTTTATCTATGTATCCCTTTGTTCCAACTCCCTTACCCCTCCAAACCCCTCCCAGTCTGCCTTCAACCTCCCTACTCCCCATCCCCCATTTCCTCCCCAGAAAGGGTCAGAAGTTTCAAGGTGTGTTAGCTTAGTATCCACTCCAGGCAAGTCCAATTTCCTCATCCTAATATCAAGAGTGAGTTAGGTGCTCCTCTGAAGGGAATTGGCTCCAAGGTGCCTGTCCATGCACAGAAACACAGTCTGAACCCTCCCCTTGAGGCTCCACATACTGCCCATGTCAGTGAACAGTTGCCTATTCTTAGAGGGCCTAGTTCCTTTTCCTGATGGTTCCCAGGTGGCTGTTCTTGATTCAGCGAGCTTCCCAGAGCTCCAGCCAGCCATCACTGTGAGAATTTTCCTCATAGTCCCTATTCCCTATCCTCTTGCTCATATAATTTCCTCCCCCGCTATCAGCTGGACCAGAAACTCAGTCCAATGTTCAGTCATGTATCCCTGCCTCTACCTCTATTCATCGTTGGATGTAAGTTCTGTGGTGGCACTTAGGGTGGCAATTCATTTGATTATTGGGGAAGTCCTGTTTAGGCAATACTGTCACTATTGGTTTGAAGACCTAGCCAGAGACATCCTGTGAGTTCTTACCTGATTTTTGAAAAAGAGGTCAAAAATTCAATGGAAAAAAGATAGTACCTTCAACAAATGGTGTTAGCATAAATGGATGGTAGCAAATAGATCCAAAACTATACCCTACACAAAACTCAAATCCAAGTGGATCAATGGTGTTAGCATAAATGGATGGTAGCAAATAGATCCAAAACTATACCCTACACAAAACTCAAATCCAAGTGGATCAAAGACATCAACATAAACCCAGTGACACTGAGCTTGATAGAAAAGAAAGTGTGAAACACCCTCTAATACATTGGCATAGGTAATCACTTCCTAAATATAACACCAGTTGCACAGACACAAAGAACAACAATCAATAAGTGGGACCTCCTGAAACTGAGAAGCTTCTGTAAAGCCAAGGACACAGTCAATAGGACAAAATGACAGCCTACAGAATGGGAAAAGATTTTCACTAATCCTACAAGTGGCAGAAGACTGATCTCTAAAATATATAGAGAACTCAAAAAACTAGAGCCCAAAGCCCTAAATAACTCAATTTAAAAATGGGGTTTAGAACTCAAAAGGGAATTCTCAGCAGAAGAATTACAAATGGCTAAAACGCACTTGAAAAATTGTTCAACATCAGCGATCAGAGAAATGCAAATCAAAACTATTTTGAGATACCACCTTATACTTGTAAGAACGGCTAAGATTAAAAATACAGATGCTATGCTGTGTTTTTATGCCTATGCTGAAGAGGATGTGGAGCAAGGCGAACACTCCTTCATTGTTAGTGGGAGTGTAAACTTATTCAGCTACTCTGGAATGCAGTATGGTGGTTACTCAAAAAACTGGGACTCATTCTCCCCAAGGACCCAGCAATACCACTTCTGAGCATATACCCTAAAGATACACATTCACACTCCAAAGGCATTAGCTCAACTATGTTCATAGCAGAATTATTTGTAATAGCAAGAACCTGGAAACAACCTAGATGCCCCTCAACTGAGAAATGGATTAACAAACTGTGGTACATCTACACAGTGGAGTACTAGTCAGCAGGTTAAAAAAACCAATTGATATTCTAAAATTCATAGGCAAAAGGATGGACTTGCAGAATGTACTCCTGAGCAAGGTCTCACAAACTCAGAAAGAGAAGTAGGGGATATACTCACTCATTAGTGGACTCTAAACAAAAAGCAAAGAATACTCAAGCTGCAAACCACAACCACTGAACAGCTTGCAATCTGAAGGAACATACAGGGAGTCCCCTAGGAAGAGAAAATAGAGAAGATCTTCTTAGCTATTTGGAAGCATAAAAGGGAGCAACCAAAAAGAGGTGGGAACAAATCATGAGAGAAGGAGATGATTGAGTGAGAGGAACAACAAGGAGAGACAGAAATTATTTTTTTAAAAAAGTTGTTCAGAATATTCACACAATTGTGTTCACTGATTTTTAACAAAGGTAACAAGACTATTCAGAGAACAGGTTTCTGCCCCCCCCCCAGCAAATTATACTGAAACAACATCTTATTCATTACAGAAGAGACATCAGTGTACTTCTTACATCTTAAATGGACATTAGGCAGATGAAATTGTGTGCTTATATGTAAATAATACACTGATTATGGCTTCTGAATTGAGCTCTCAGAATAGCCAGGATAAAAAAAAAAATCTGTTATATTTCACATCTCAAGCACAATCCACGACAGAAAAAAATCTGAATTTGAACTTTAGCAAAATTTAAAACTTTTGCTGTAAAAAAATCTATTAGAGAAGTGGTTTTTTAACCTGTGGATCATGATCCCCTTGGAGTTGAATGACCCTTTCACAGGGGTCACATATCAGTTGTGTACATTACAATTTACAGCATTAGCAAAATTACAGTTATGAAGTAGCAATGAAATACGTCTATGCTTGTAGGGTCACCACAACACAACATGAGGAACTATATCAAAGGGCTGCAGCATTGGGGAGGTGGATAGCAACATAGTCTGGGGACAATAGGTCACATTGTGACTATGGTGTGACAAAGGGCTCATCTACTGTGCCAGGTCTAAAAATCTCAGCAGTAGAAAAATACACAGTCAACAGAGGACTAGAGAGGCATTGCATGAAAGGAATACAGATGGAAAATACGTAAAGACTAGAGAGGCACTTCACAGAAAGAATTCAGATGGAAAATAGGTAAACAGCATTAATGGTGTTGGACAAGAAAAAAATCAGGGAAAACCAATGATTACACTAGAGAAGCCACAATGACAGATGCTGGCTATTATGGAAAGGGGTTGGTATGGATATATGAGTAGTGAGGATGAGTGGCAGAGATGTCATAGAAAGAGGAAAACACTATCCTAACCCAGTAACATCTCTCCTGCATGAAAATTCCAGCTCTGTTCATAATAGCTACACACTGGAAATGATGCAGGCACTATTCAATACTAAATAGGTAAACAAAACATGGTAAATTTATGTGGAATACTATGAGCAACAAAAAGTAATGACTACTAATATTAGACACACAAGGCCAATAGAATCTAGTAAGAACCTAGTAGAACTCTAATAAGTAGGAAAATGTCAATATTATTTTATTCCATTTGTTTAAACATTTTGAAATAACAATGTCACAGAAATGAAAAACATAATAATGTCTACTGCAAACTAAGATGTGAATGTGGGCAGAAGGCAGCAGAGATGGCTGTAAAAATGTACCATGAGACCCCTGTGATAAAGAAAACTTTCTGTGTCCTGGTACATGGATGTCAACATTCTGTCTGTTAAAACATGCAACTTAACATTCTTTGTCATATATAATAGTAAAAGTATTATATAAATATAAAAGTAAATCAAAGAAAAATGAGAACATTATTGGGGAAGAATATGAAAAGATAATTCACAGAAGAAAACATATTTGCCCTGACCCGCGGGACTTCAACAGGGAGACCACCTACGAGAGAGAATGAAGGGAAGGGAGATGCAAAGGAAGGCAGCAGGTCAAACGGGATTCTGATTGAGCTGCAGTTTTATTACGATTCTATACATGCTTATATAGTAGAATATGGGGAGGGGTAGTCAAGGAGAAGCAGGACATTGGCAAGGTGACTGGTCTTGTTTTAGGGGAGGGTTGCTAGGTATCCTAACTGTAGAATGTTCTTGTTATTCTATTCTTTAGAGGTACCTTAGAGGGCTGCTAAGTAACCTAGCCACAGAATGTTCCTGTTATTCTATTCTTTATAGTTACTTCTTAGTTACTGTTAAGCAAACCAGAACATCTATTTTACTTTGGGAGAACATCTACTTTTCTCAGGGTCGTGCTGGCTCAGTGGTTGGTTTCTCAGTAAGTTCCCATGGTAGCCTTTTATTAGAGGCCTAGAGGCTCAAGCCAGGGTCTTGGTCCCTGACACATATTAAGGGTGATTAAATGAAATGAAAAACAAAAAGGAAATACTGGTATTTTCTAACAGAAGGTTCAGGTCCTCTACAGATCAGATGTCAAGACAAGATTGGATGTGCAAAAAATTTATTGAGAAACCCACTGTGGCTAAAGGTAGAGAGAGTGGTGTCAATCTTGAGTCTATGAATAGAGTGTAGGTCTGACATCTTCCAAAGAGCAGGAGGAAGGACAGAGTCATGGAGCCCAGACAGCAGCACTACTCTAAAACTGTTTCAGCCATGCTGATGAAGATTCTCCATGCAAACATTATCCACAGGGGGAGCCCTACAGTGGGATGGGATGAGCCATCCATTGTCATTGTGTTTGGTGGGAATAGTACTCAGCAGGGAAAAATTACAAAAATAAAAGAGTAGCAGCTAAAGGCTACAAGCTATCTTTATTCTGTGAGCTAAGTGCCACACAGAAACATGGAATACAAATAGAAGAATGTACTGTTGAAAATAGTTTTTTTCCTTTTATTTTTATTTATTCTTTGGGAAATTAATAGACACATTTTTATCCTATTTTCTTCCCAACTTCAACTTCTCAAGGTTCTCTCTCCCTCCTTACCCAACTTCATGTTCTTGATGTCAAAAATAAACAAAAACAAAATTTAAAAGCCGCTAAAATCACAGAAGCCAATCTGTGTTCTCCATCTCATCCTGAGCATTGAGCCTTGTGTGTTTATATACCCAGTGTTGCATCCCTGAAATAAACTGATTTTCCCTCTCTATTGCAAATAGCTTTTTTTGTGCTTTTTGGTGTGGGATTTTTGTCTGGCCTGAGTTTGTGCAGGTCTTGTGCATGCTGTCACAGTCTCGGTGAGTTCATACGTGCACCTGCCTCTTTGTGTCTACAAACATTATACATTTTAAAATCATCCACACTGTTGAGTCTTACAGTCTTTCTGTCCTCTTTGATAGATTTCTTAACTGAGAGAAGAGATATGATGAAGATACCCCGTGTAAGGCTGAGCACTCCAAAGACTCTAATACTCTGCATACTGTCCACCTGTGGGTCTCTATGTAAACTGGCATGTACTGCAAGAAGAAACTTCTCCACTGAGGGCAGAGCAATGCTTTGCTCTAGGGATATAGCAGGATTCATTTTATTGTGAGCTCACTTAGCAAAACAGTAGTAATAATAGGATTTCTCTAGATTTATGAACTCTCTTGTCTTACATTCTCAGCTTCATTAACAAGATCAGGCAAGGGTTCCATCACATGGACTGGGCCATACCAAACAAATTGTGGTTGGTGATTCAGCAAACATTTGTACCACTATTGAACCAGTATAGGAGGGAGTGTGAGGAGGGCTAACACTAGAGGTGTTCGAAAAGTCATATGAGAACCTGCTACTATAGAAGCCTCCTGAAGTGTGTGTGTGTGTGTGTGTGTGTGTGTGTGTGTGTGTGTGTGTGTGTGTGGTTTAAATGGATTTATCATATAATATGGGAAGCAACTAAACATCATATGCTGTTTAATAAACCCCCCCATATTAGGACTGTTACATATTTTTGAGTCATTGTTGATAATTTTTGAAGTAGCAAAACAACTAGAAACAAACAGAATGGCCAAATTAGGAGAAAGTTTGAATAAAACCTGTAATATTCTCACCATAGAATAGTATGTACAAAGGCTTGATAAGGAGAAATTTCAACAAGTTAATGCTGAGAAAATCTATGTAATATAGAATTTCATTGTTTTTTTAAGGCAAAGACCAACATACACACACACATATATACATACACATAATCATGTAGCATAACAAATGGCTCACCAGGCTACATATCTTTCTCATTACGCTGGTCCACACAACAGAATCCCCAAGCAGACAAGGAGCCCTTTGAGGCTTGAAACCTAACAAGATTGCTGACGCCTGTGTTCAGTTAGGTACCTGCTGAACCATTAGATTCAGAGAGATAAACTTGGGGGTTAACCGTAATTGGCCAAGTGGAGCAGAGATAAAAACAGCTCAGCTCTTTCTCAGAGTTGATAACTAGCAATTTGCTATGCATGTAAGATGCTTATAAGCCTTTTATTATTAAATGGTTCCCATCTCTTTAGTTTTCATTTATTGTAAATGTTTCAGTCCTGTTATTAATGTTCTTTTAGAGTCTAATAGAATGTTATACTCCAGTATATAAAACTGTCAGATTACTAAGAATAGAAAAAAAAACAGTTAAAATTGTTTTTATGAACACAGCACTTGATTTACCATAGGGCAGGTCCAGACAGAGGCCATGGTGAATATTCAGTAAATTCAGTGGTGACCATTATAGCTGGCAGGGTCCATACTTTCTCACTTCAAAGCTGACATCACCACCTAGATATTCTCCCACAAACTCCTCTCTGCTGGTTCATAAATAAGTATCAACTTTTGCAGTTACCCCAGCTGATTTCTTCCCTTGGCCCCTGATGCAGTAATAAGGAGTTAGGAAAGCATTCAGGTGACAATGACCTGGCTCACAAAGGGAAAATAAACAAAACAATGTTATTGTGAGAAAACTCCCCCATGCCTACCTCACCAGGCCAAGAAGCAGGAGCAGGTCAGGTCAGAATGTATGAAACAAGAGGATGGCCAGCCTGCCCATGACCAATGATAGGCTAGGGAGAAGATTGATGAACAGATGGCAGTTGGAACCCCTAAGAGAAGACCGACATTAAAAGTTAGAGACCACACTCAACTCAACCAAGGAGTTAAGAGATAAAACTGGAGAAAATACACAAATGTCAATTAGGAGGCCCAGGAGGCTGAGGGTGAGGTCTGTGCTAGCACAAGACAGGTATTCTGGTGCTCTCTACACCCAAGCTACTATAGAATATTAGTACTTCTTGATGATGTTAGTTAGTTAGAGCTGTATGGGGAATATAAAAAGGAAACTGTAATGGAGACATATGGGTCCTCATCTGAACCATGTTGCTAAATACATTTATTTAATTCTATGATATCCAAATTTCTTCAGGACACATACTCCCCAGGCTTTCCACATCTCTGATAAATTTTTAAAAATGTAACACAAGATCTTCATTCCCCTAAACACAATCAATAGTACACATTGCCAGAAGCCAGCCTAGGGACTGGACTCTAATAGAGAATTTTTGAAAAACTGCTGCCATGCCTCAGAAACAGAGGTTTGTCTAGAGACCACCAGTGACAGTGATCCCATGGCTCCCTCTAGATCTGGAGGTACAGAATGATCTCTGAGTGGCTGAAAGAAAACAAAAGCCTTTCCCCAGTCATATAAGCCACAGTTGTAACATGGCTGGCTGGTTTTCAACCAAAATTTGTTTACTCTATAACAATAATTGTTCGTTTTTATGGAAAGCACCTCTAAATCAAATGATTAGAACAATCAAAGGGAACTGAGCAAGGGTGGCTGAGTCTATGGAAAAATCCAGACAACAATTATTCTTTCTAAAGAAACTTAATGGAAGACCATAGGAACAGAGAGAACAATATTTGCATTTGATATTAATTCTCTTTGTGCCCACCCACTGTGGACTGTGTAAAGGGCTCCCACAGGCCAGAGCTGGAGCACTAAGCTGATTAAAAGGGGTGTTCATAAGACTTTATTCCTTGATTCTGTATTGTTTAAAGTTACTTTAAAATACTTAAAAATCTCCAGCTGATTAAAATTTCTTAGCTTTATGTTTCCTCTTGGCTGTAGTGGCTTGTTTTTTGTTTCAGCTATATCCAGGAGCTCCTAAGAAGGGTGGGGCTGCATTACTTCACTGATTTAACTTCAGTTTCTAAGACACTGTATTACCATCTAGCCAACCCAGTTCTCTAAAATAATAAATCCATGCTCTACTCTTAAAATAGAAGCTAGCTAAGTTTTTTAATTTTTGGTTTATAATAAAAGAATTTTTAATGACTTCTTTCAACAAACCATGTTATTATTTCATTTCCTTATCAAATTTTGTGAGGCATCATTTTATTGTGAATGTTCTATCCCTCAGTTATTAATGTGCTTGTAATGTAATGTCTTGGAAAGGTAAATTGACAATACTTGCTGCTGTATATATTTGACAACTAATTAACTTCTCCCACACTTACAATTTTCCTGAGGAACATTTCAGCTTCTCAACACACAATCCACATCCTCACCCAAAGATCTGGAATGACAAGCTGTGTGTGTGTGTGTGGGGGGGGGTGATCTGAGAGCTTCTGAAGTACAGCACCTTCTTTACTTAGAAATATATTTAAACCCTGAAATGTGGGCCCTTGACTCCTGCATGCACTCTCAGGACAGTAGAAAGCCTGGCCTGGAATTGGAAATGCTAGCTTTACATCCATTTGGGAAAGTCATGACTTTGTGGTGGTACCTTCTCTAACCTCAAAAGTCTGGCCACTGAACAGCAGAGGAGGATTATCACTCTTCCCTGAAAGCTCTTAAAAGGTGTAAAGACAGCTGTTAATACCACAGTACCCTGAAGTCCCACATGCTATCACCTGCAGCTGTTCGTTCTCTGGCATGGTTTGTCTAGGACCCTCAGCATCCACCCCTTCTTAGACCTATTGTGATTTCAGACTACAAACATTTTATCAGTACAAGAAAAATGTTCTTCGTAAAGGAACTTTTTTTCTATTTGGGCATTTAAACTTAAATGTTTATCATACAAAAATCAAAGACTTTATTTCATACTATGAAATACTTAACAGGCATCAAATATTTTATGAGAATTTTTGTCTTGATGAGGGCTCTACAGCAAAGACAATGTCTACTCATCTGAATTTCCAGCAGCTCACAAAATGTCAACACCCAATGAACATTTAATAAATTCTTGCTTTAATTAGGAAAATCTCAGCTACCTCAATGAAGTTCTTATAAACCCTGTCATTCTCAATTTATTGTATAATAAGTACATCTCTAGTCCAAGACCCATAAATAAATGGAAATTCAGTGTTGGATTAGAACAGAGGGATCTTGGAAAATCTGTGCCATTATTACTTTCCTGCTAATTTTCTTTTGTATGCAATAGATCCTTTTCATGATATCATTATTGCTACTTTCCTGAGCCTATGCAAAGTCAAAGAGCTTAATTCTAAAATATGTCCTAATAGTGGGTATTTGTTCTGCCATGACCTTGGGCTCTCTGACCTGGTAAGAGGCAGTGCTTCTTGCCTGTCTACTTGACTCTTAAAAGGGAAGGGGAGGGGCCATGCTCTCTTCCTTGATGTAGAAGGCTTCCTGATGCATGGTTCAGCAACCTCTTGTCCAGTTTTCCCCATCCTGCCCTAAAAGACAAAGAGGCAACAGTGTCACTTTATTTTGTATTTGTGAGTGTATCTCCCCAACCATATCTTAATAAATCCTAATTATCCTTTAAACAGACTCATGTAGCTTGCTCATAGCATGCCCACTCTTATTTTATGAAACTCTACAATAGCAATATCCTTTAAAAGTTCTATTATTTGGTAAAATAGTACCTATTATTATCAATAACAAAATATCATTTCAACTGGACATTTTGTATCATAGACACTTTTTGAAGCTCTTACACAATGTGACTGTCACAACTCATCTCAATATAATATAATTTTCCAATCTTCCTAATCATTATATGGACAATGTATTGGTGCCTTTCTAAAAACAAATAAAAATCAATTAACATGCAAATAAAAATCTAATTTTTTTACCTAAAATATCTCCATAACCAATGCATCCCAAACTCGCCTGCCATTTCTTAGCTAATGAGAACCTTCAGAACTTGCTATGCCTCTTTATCCCTGAGATCAAGGCTGTTTTGAACCCAAAGATTGACAGTGTTTATGTAGTGACTTCTTAGTTACATAATCAATTTGTCCCAGATCCAGAGAACACACTCTATTTTATTCTATTTTAACAATAAAACAATAGTAAACTTTGGGCTTAAGAAAACAACCGAGAGATTCTTTAAGACATGAAAAGCAAGTTTTGAAGGAGACAAGGGATACATCAGAGCAACAAGGTAGAGCAGTGTCTTTGTTTACTTTCTGTGGGTGTGACAGGTCACCTAACCAAAGTCACCTTGCGGTGAAAAGGGTCACAAATCCCAATCACACTCCACCATGGAGAGAAGCTGGGGCAGGAACTCAATGTAGGAAATAGGAAGGCAGGACCTGTGGTGACATATTTTATAATTTAATAAAATCAGCCCAGAATATCAGAGAAGAGAACCACCCACAGTCAAACCCTGAAGGTCAGAGAGTAGTGACTCATGCCTTTAATCCCATCACAAGAGAGAGAGAGAGAGAGAGAGAGAGAGAGAGAGAGAGACAGAGAGAGAGACAGAGAGAGAGACAGAGAGACAGAGACAGAGAGAGATCTTACTGTATTTCTGTGAGATCAAGGCCTAACAACCGAACAGTAGTAGCTCACACCTTTAATTCTAACTCAAGAATTACTATACAGAGTTGAACCTGTAAGTGAAACATCAGGTGGGGAAGAAATTTAAGGCAGGAGGAGGCAGAGATTCAGGCATCTGTAGAAGCAACCAGACAGACAGAGGACTCTTGAAGATGCATTTACCCTGTTTGACCTAAGAAGTTGGCTGGGTGAGAATTGACTGGGATTTGTTTCCTCTCTCTGATACTCCAGATTTCCCTCAATATCTGGCTCTGGGTTTTCATTATGTACAAACTAGAATTCATGCAATAGTTGGTGCTCAACTTTTGGGACATGAATTTGAAATAAAAAAAAAACAAAAAAACAAATCAGCTTGTGGCCAGAACTACTCCTGGCCAGATTAACTACCAGCTGGCTAGATTTTCTGTTAGGAGTTAGCCTTCAGCCTCAGGCAGAGCTCTCCATGTGTTTCTTCTCTACATTCATCTGGGTAAATTTTTTGGAGTGCATCCTCTCTCTCCTGGTGCGTTGTGGTTTTTTTCCTCTCTCTCTGGACCCCCCTCCTTAGGCTTGCTATTGTACTAGGTAGCTTTCCCACTTCACAGTCATCTCAATCATCACTGAAAAGTTTGATGAGTAAATTGGGTTGTATTAAAAGGAAAATTTGTTTAAAGCAGAGAGAAAACTTTTTCCAACAGAAAGAGTAGTTGGATTTTCTTTAATATTACTCTTTGACAATTTGAAACTGGAACCAGTAAAGGAGAAGATAAATAATGTAGATGGAATTATCTTCATAATGTTTATTATAAATATTATTTGTTTGATTATTTCTGTTTTATCATTTAAAAGTCAATTAATATGAATGCCAAGAAGAAAGTCTTAAAAAAGCTTATCAACAAAGAACACATAGATATTAAGTCTCAGACAGAGGAATTAAAAAAAAAAAACAATCTCAGATTATATAAAACAGCTTAAGGCTTTCAAACAGCCAACACTAGTGTATCCAATAACTTTAAAGAAATTGCAAAATGATAAAAATAGTTTAGAAGTCACTTGAGCACCAGCATAAATATTAGATTTAAGGAAAGTAAAGAAAGCAATCATCACTTATGGCATGCACTCACCATTTATAAAACAAATGTTAAATTTTTGGTCATCATGTAACTGAATTATACCTAAAGACTGGTCAGATACGGCTACTGCTGTTTTTGAGGCCAGGCTGCTTTTACAGAGGAAGACAAGGTGGAAGAATAAGGTTAAGGCAATAGAACAAAGAAGGAGAGATAGAGGTATAGACCTAGTCTCCCAAGATATAAATCTCCCAAGACCAAATTCTTGGGGCATAAGATTATGCTGATGTAGAAAAGCAGTCACTGTATAATGAGCATACCCTGGATTTACGCCAAATGGCACCCTTGAGAGCATGCGATAGAATTGAAGAAATAGGAAAGAAAACAGAGTCCTTTACAATAGTAATTCAAGAGTCAAAAGAAACCTTTACAGATTTTTTTAGAGAGATTAACTGTAGTGGTAAACAAAATGGTACCAGATTCAGAAGCTAGGCAAATAATAATTTGATCTCTGGCTTTTGAAAATGCTAACAATGTAAAAGGATAATTAGGCCATTAAAAGTGAGGTCAGCATCCTTGAAGGATTTGATTCACAATACAATTAATTTAAAATCTTATAACTGTGATAATAACTGGGTAGTAGAAGTTATTTCTAGAGGTTTAAGAAAAATATCAAATGTTACAACTGTAGAAGGCAAGGTCACATAAATAGAGACTGTAAACAAGGCCTTCTCAGAAACAAGGTCTTTGTTAAGAATAATCTCAGGAGAACACCTCTCCCTCATGGAGTATACAGAAGGTATAGCAAAGGGAGGCATTAAACTAGGGAGTTTGGGTCAACAAGGAATGGACAACATAACTTGTTGCCTTCAGGGAATGCCCTGAGGGGAATTTCAAAAACCTCTATATCAAATCCAGTTAAGTCTTATACTGCCATCCTGGAGGAAACACCTTCTCAGAGCATTTAAAGAAATTAAAGTGTATCCAAAACATAGAAAAACTATTAAAAAAAAAGAACAAAAATTCAGGATGAACCATAAAGTGAACATTTTGGCAAAATTCTATAACTGAACCAAGACCAAAGTTAAAAATATGGAAAAATGATGTTGTTATTTTGTGAACACAGAAGCAATATAACAATAATTTCACAACAATCTTGGTATTCAAATTGGCCCTTTCAGGAGGTAAATGGTCAGTTTTTTGGAATTGACACATTATCCCAGGTAAAACAGAGGACAACATGGCTTACATGTATAGTGCCAGCAGGACAGTGAGGAGAATTAAAGCCATATGTGGCTAACATTGCTATAAATTTATGGGGATGAAACTTATAACAAAAATGGAATGCTCAGATTAGATTTCCATTTGTCTCAGAAATGAACCATAAATTACCATATGTTTCTGGGAAAAAATATTAGGAGATATTATAAGAAACAATTACCAAGCGTTCAGGTTGTACAGAAACAAGATACAACATCTTCTAGTCTTTCAAAGGCACTGACAGTGCTAGCTTTAAAATACGTAACAGAGAAGCCTATATAAATTTAGCAATTGTCATTAACTAAAGAGAAATTGCAGTCTGTAGAACAGCTGGAACAGGAGCAGTTAATATCTCAGCCTATTGAAGAATCAATCAGCCCTTGGAATTCTGTATTTGTTATTAAAAAAAAATATCTGGAAAATGGAAAATAGTAATAGATCTAAGAATGGTAAACAAGGTGATTCAGCCAATGGACTCTCTATAATCTGGAATTTATTTGCCTTCTCTGTTACCTAAAGAATGGTCTATTATAGTTACTGACTTAAAAGACTGTTTCTTATGATACCTCTACAAGAACAGGACAAAGAAAAATTTGCCTTTACAATGCCCACTTATAAAAATTATTGGCCTGTAAAGAGATATCAATGGAGGGTTCTCCCACAGGGAATGTTAAATAGCCCCACTCTGTGCTATTTTGTACAACAGTCATTAGAAGTGATATATAATCAATTCCCACAATCTATCAATCACCAATACATGGATGATATCTTGTTGGTTGACTCAAATATAGATATATTAGAAAGAATGGTTGAAGGAGTGAAAAAGAATGCCTACTTCAGGATTACAAATTGTTCCTGATAAAATACAAAGAAGAGATTTCATTTATTATTTAGGACAGAAAATAGATCAAGAAAAGTTAGAAACCAAAATGATTTCAGACTCAATGATTTCCCAAGATTTCTAGGAGGCATTTCCAATTTATGGACCACTATTGCAGTAATAAATTATGAATTGGATAATTTGTTCAAAACCTTAAATGGTGACAAGAACTCAAATAGTCCAAGAGAATTGTCAGCTGAAGCTGAGAAAGAATTGGCTTTGATGGAAAAGAAATGCAAGGATGAACATGTGGATCATGTGGATCCAGACCTTAATTGTATCCTGGTTATTTTACCCTCTAAGAATTATCCTACAGAAATTTTTTTATTTTTATTTTTTTTAGAAAATAAAGTCCTTTTTTCCCCATGTATCCCCTTGCTTTCTCTCCCTACCCCCACCAATCCTTTTCTGTCTGCCTTCAGGCTCCCTCCTCCCCATCCCACCATCCCCTCCATAGAAAGAGCAAGAAGTCCCAAGGTAGATCAGCTCAGAATCCAATCCAGGCAGGTCCAATTTCCTCATCCTAATGTCATGACTAGATTAGGTGTTCCTCTGGGGAGAATGGGCTCTGAAGTGCCAGTCCATGCATAGAAACATAGTCTGATCTCTCCCATTGAGGCTCCACATACTGCCCACATCAGCAGACAGCTGTGTATCCTTGGAGGGCCTAGTTCTTTTTCTTGAAGTTTCCCCAGTGGCTGTTTTTAATTCAGTGAGCTCCCCAGAGCCCCAGCTAGCCATCACTGTGGGAGTTTTCCTCATGAGCCCTATCCCTTTGTTCATATAGACTCTTCTCCCATTCTCTCAGCTGGACCAGGAGCTTGGCCAAGTGTTCAGCCATGTTTCTCTGCCTCAACCACTATTTATTGTTGGATGAAAGTTCTAAGGTGGCACTTGGGTATCTATTCATTTGATTATAGGAAAGTCCTATCTAGGCGGCACCTTCACTATTGGTTGGATACCTAGGCAAGGACATCCTGTGGGTTCTTGGAGGTTACCTTAGGACCTAGTCTTTTTCCAATCTCACATTTGCGTTCTCTATTAAGATGTCCATCTCTTTTCTTTTTTCTCCCTCGTGTTGCTCCTCAACAATAGGCCATGGTTGTTGTTTTTCTCCCTTGGGAGACTTTTAATAACTGCTTCTATTTCCTTAGGTATATTCAGGTCCTTTATCTGATCTTGACTTAATTTTGGTAAGTGTTATTTGAACAGGAATCTGTCTATTTATTTTTGGTTTATCAATTTAGTGGAGTACAGATTTTTGATTTATGACTTAGTGAATCTCTAGATTTCCTTGGTGCCTATTGTTATGTCCCCTTTTATTTTGGATTTTGTTAATTTGTATATTCTCTCTTTCTGCCTTTTGGTTAGTTTGGATAAGAGTTCATCTATCTTGTTCACTTTTTCAAAGAACCAATTCTTTGATTCATGGATTCTTTGTATTGTCCTCTTTGTTTGAATTTTTTTTACTTCAGCCCTGAGTTTATTTCCTGCCATCTACTTTTTCTGCATGAATTTGCTTCTAATTGTCCTAGAGCTTTCAACTGTTATGGTAAGTCCTTTGTGTGAGAATTCTTCAATTTTTTTAATGTAAGCATCTAGTACTATGAACTTTTTTCTTTGCCAAGTTTTCATTGTTTTCCATAAGTTTGAGTGTGTTGTGGATTCATTTTCATTAAATTCTAGAAAGTCTCTGATTTTTTTCTTTCTTAACTTCTTTCTTGATCCAGAGGTGGTTCAATTGAGAGATGTTCAGTTTCCATGAGTTTTCCATATAGGCTTTCTGTAGTTTTTGTTGTTGTTGAACTCTAATTTTAGTCCATGGTGATCTCTTCTGGGGCTCTTCATTTTTCATACTTTTAGCTATGTACCAACATACCAAATTCTTGTTTAGGTTTACTATTGTGATGAAATGCCAAAGCATGTTGGAGATAAAAAGGATTTATCAAACAGCATGACCACTTAATCTAAACTAATTTATAAGACTAACAAATGCTTTTCATTTGATCACATATAAGTTGCAAAAAGGAAACACCCCAAAGTTAAGAGTTATGGAGCAGCTTTGTTTTTGTCTTTTCAGAAAGAAGGCACTCAACTAAGGAATCTGAATACCACTGAACAAATGGGACATCTGAAGAAAAAGAATAAATCATCTAGAGAAAATGTTCCATGAAAGTAAATATATTTGCCTATTAATATATTACATTTCCAACACGATAAAATTTTATAAATCTTTTCAAATGTTTGTTTCTCCTATTCTTTATAGTCATTTAATGCAGATAGTCTTTTTGTAGTCCCAGATTAACTGAAAATTAAAGCTGACTTTGGAGTTGGAGCATGGCTCTCTCCTTCTCTAAACCCAAGCATAATTGTTAAAGGAAAATCCAAAATCTCTGTCCCATGTCAGAAAAGCCAACTTGCATGAGATAGAAGTAAAACAAAATTAAAGGAATATTCTATTGTCACTAAATTTATAATCCTTTGGTTTTATTTTGACTCTTTACAATTTTTCTTAAGCTATAAATATAAGATATATATATATATATATGAAACTTTTTGTCATGATATTAATGGTCATATAGACTACTAACTAATTCTAGATAAAAACCTCATCTAGCTTCTTATATATAATTTTTGGGCTAGAGTCTCTTTTTAGGTAACTGGATGTACGTAACAAATTATGGTTCTTTAACCTCTTCAAGATCTGCTGCATATGGGGGCTGGAGAGGTGGCTCAGGTGATTAAGAGCACTGACTGTTCTTCAGAGGACCCAAGTTCAATTCCCAGCACCCACATGGCAGCTCACAACTGTTTCTCACTTCACTTCTAGAAATTCAAGACCTTTACACAGACATATATGCAAGCAAACCATCAATGCACATATAAAATAATAAATAAATTGATTAATTAATTAAAAGTTCTGTTGCATATGACATTTAAAATGTTTAAGTTTTCTGCATTGAACCACAATGATGATTTCACCTTTATTGTGGAAATGCCACTAAGCTGACAAACACTACCCAAAAATAGTTTTGAATTACAAACTGCTCAGGAGAATTTTAAGATGGCTAGCTGAGAAGGTCAAGCCTCAGACTACTCTAGCCAGGACTTTAAATAGCCCTGTACTTTCCCATTACATAGAGACAGAAAAACAAATGATACAGCTAGCTCTCTTGGGACTTGACAATTATCCCAATTTCTTTCAGGGTCCCCTAAAGATACCATTATCCCCAGATAGCAGGAAGTAATTTTAAGAACATTTTGCCCACATTCTCAAAAGTTAGGGTAGGTCGGTTTTGGTTAGTCAGTGAGTTAAAGATATTTGTCATTGTTTAGAGAGGTTGACTTCAAGTTGTTATTGGTAATGGTTGGGAAAAAAGCTGAACAAAGGAGATTAGACTCAGAAATCTTGGTTTTTTTTTTTTAAAAGAAGTGGGGATATAGAAATGATAGGATAAAAGGATAGATTATTGAATCTACTTTTAAACCAAAAATGTAACTACTAGTCTTAAATATTTTACATTTCTATGAATTTGTATATGTTAATACGTATTTTAGATTATTTTTTATAATCTAACAAAATATAAATTTTGTATGTTTCTACTCTTTTTAAATATTTTTTGTGTATTGATACAAATTTAAAGTGATTTTTGTTAGAACATACTGTACATATATTTCTACTTTTGTTCAAGATATTATACAGCTCATTTAACAAGGTAATGTAAATTTCTAATTCTTGAAAATTTTATTACACACTATTTAGAATAATAAAGAAATGCAGATTAGTGGTTAGTCACCTAAGACAATCAACCTTGTCATGTTAGATATGTTTTCAAGGTCAAACAGATATATTTTAGATAGGTAAGTGATCTTCAAGCACTTCAGAGATCTATAGAGTTGTTTATTTAACATGTTTTAATAACATAAGGTATTTTATGTCAATGAGACAAGTCTTCTCTTGGAAGCACAAATCTACTTTATAGAACATGTGGGGTATTGAAGAAACTCCACATAGTTTATTTTCTTGGTGGCAAAATTTAGCCACTGGGTAGGAAACTGCCCTTGCCTCAACAGCTGACAGTTGCTGTCCAAATTGGACAAAGAGAACACAAAATAAAGTGACTTGATTCTGTCAATCAAGGACTGTCCTTCTGTCAGGGGCTGAGGCTGAAGATATATTCCCCAGCATTACAGAGGAAACTTCGGTGACTGTCCAGGCAGCCAGCTGTTTCTGTCATTGCTTAGTTTTTAAAGTTGTTTGCTGTATACACTTCGTGTTTACTCAGGTAATATTATATCCTTTTCAGGTCTCTGATGAAGTTGAAGACTAGATAGTTACAATTAGAGTTTTCCTTGTTATCAAATTCAGAAAAGAAATTCACAAAAGCAGTGTAAAGTATATAAGGTTTAGAGACAAAAAGAGATAGTTTTGAGTTGGTAATACACATTAGGCTAGAAAGTAAATTAGGCACAATACTTTAGACTCACCAAGAAAGGATAAATAATGATTTTCTCTGAATTTGTCAAATGTAATTAGACTCAGCATTGTTAATGTAATTCTTGCCTGTGTATCTTTGTATGTAGCTATTGTATTTTTTTGTATATAGTTTTACTGTTAGTTAAAAATCTTCCCTCTTTACTTAGACAAATGGGGGGAAATGTGTAACATTTTGATTGTGGTCTGACAAAGGGCAGGGCTAGCCACTAGCTGACCTAAACCACAGAGGTTTGGAGGATTGTAAACATAAAGAAGACAGGAAGTAGTAAGGCATAACAAAGAGGAGATCTTGGCCCTTTCAGACAGCGGAACAGAAGAGGTAGGAAGCAATTCCAAGTGACTTCTCCTTGTTGTCTAAAGTTTCTCTATCCTGCTGAGCTTTTCTCACTTCTGCCCAGGGTTCCACAGCCACTTATAAAATAATTGACTGGGAGGCCATTATAGTAAATGGTGAGTCAATAGTGTAGGTTTATTACTACCTGGTTCTTAAGCTTAAATGAACCCATAATTATTATCTATATTTAGCATCATGGCTTGGTACCTTTTCCTAATGCAACATTCTCATCTCACTTCCTTTGCTTCTGGCTGGTAACTGCTTCCCTCTGCCTTCCCTCTTTCCAGAATTTTCCCAGTTGTTCCACCTCTACTTTCTGCCTAGCTACTGGCCAATCAGCACTTTATTAAACTAATAAAAGTAAGAAATCTTTACAGTGTATAAGAACATTAACTCACACCCTGTTCTCTGATCTTTCAGGTTATTACACCAATATCTGTCTCTTGATTTTCTATTGATAGAGATTAATGAGATTAATGTTTCGTCAATGTATCTTAACTCTTGTGAAATATATGGAAATCCAGATGCAGAAGGAATTTAGAAAAGAACTTTTCCATTACCATACTTAAATTGGCAGACAAATAATAACAGCAGCAGCAACAACAACAATAATAATAAAACATATAAAACTCAAATGTCAAACCATATATAAAGCAAGCACATCAGCATGGCTGCAAATGTCTCAATAAGAACTCCAAGGCCAAGGAAAATTATGTTTTCAAAACTGAAAAAATATATAATAACTACCAACCTAAATTACTATATTTGATATAGGTATCCTTCAGAATTAAAAATGAAATACTTTCTAAGAAGCATAGACCAAACAAATGCACAGTCACTGAGCCAGCAGAAGAGAAAATTGTGGAAGTAAACAGTACTGATTAGTTTTTATTGTCAATGCCATACAACCTAAAATCACATGGAAAGAGAGAACTAAAGCATTGCCTAAATAATATAGAGTTTACTCTCTGAAGGGGTAAACAAAATTGGCAAATACTTAACTAATGAAAAGAAAGGGAAGACCCAGATAAGATAAATACAATTAGAAATGATAGAGAACATGTTATTATAAGGATCAATAAAACCATAACAAATGGTAATAGTATTTTGAAATTTTATGTCAATAGATTGTAAAATCTAAAAAAATGAAATTGGACAAAATGTTATTTAAAAATTAAAATAATTCCATAGCAACCAATGAAACTAAAATAATAATTAAAATTCTCCCAGTAAAGAAAACCTCAGAACTGGATTGTTGACATATGAATTCTATGAGACTTTTAAGGAAGAAAATTAATGCTTCTCAAAGTATCATAAAATTTAAATGGAAAGAGCACTTTCATTCTCATATGATAAACTAGTATAAATTACCCTCATACCAAAAACCAGATAAAGACATAACAGAGAAAGAAAACTGCAGGCCAAATTCCTCAATGAACTTAGACAACAGAGCCAAAAAATACTTGAAATCAAATTTAACAATACAAAATAAGAGTTGATACTATGCTCAAATGTACTTTGACTGAAGGATGGTTCAATATTTGAAAATCAACGTGTCATATAGCACATACATTGAATCAAGGACAAACATTACATGATCATCTTAATTGATATAGAAAAATCATTTTACATCAAATATTCTTTCAACATAGGAACTCTGCATAGGGGCCTGAGAGATGGCTCAGAGGTTAACAGTGTTTGTAACTCTCGCAGAGCATCTAAATTCAGTTCTTAGAACCCATTTTGGGGATTTTTCAATATCTGATTTCTCAGTTGCCTATAACTCCAGCTCCAGAGTATCCAGCATCTTCTCTGGCTTTTTCAGGTACCCATATGTACACGACAAACACTCACATAGACATACATTAACATTATGGATTTAAAAAAGAAACTCAATTTTATATGGAAGGATCTCATTTAATAAACAAAGATTGTTGATGACAAATCTATAGTCAATATTATATCGAATGAGGAAAAGCTATAAGCACTCTTTATATGTCAAATATTTATATGTCCCAAATAAAGAATGAGACAAAGTCACACACTCCCACCACTCTTACTCAATACAGTACTTTAAATTAACTATAGAAATCAGGTAAGAGAAAGAAAGAAAGTCATTAGAAAAGATGGATGCAGCAAAGAATGTATAAAATCCACTGTGAAACAATTCATATGCATTAATGACTACTGTATACATTAACAATTACAATAAAAAAAAACAGTATTACAATTTTTGTCACAGCTTAGGTGGAAGACAAAGGAAAAAAATTCCCCCAATCCAGAGAGGAAAACATGAGCAGATGATGTAAGGAACTCAAATAATTAAAAGAGATAAAGCTGGGTTTTCTATGGTGTTTGTCTTATATTTCAGCTCTTCTCATGTCAATTAATATCATATATTCTTACCACAGAAACCATCTTTAAATTTTTATATACCCTAATAATTTTAGAACATGCTTTGTTATTTTGCATGAGAAACATTTTAATTTGTACTCTCCATAATACTTTGTAAGAATTAACCAGAAGAGAACATGATTATCAAAAGAGCAAGAGATTTTTTTAAAGTTCTTTATATGCAGCTAATGTCATTAGCTTGAATGGTTGGGCAAACACACACTTTAATAATCATTAGAGTCTTGCAAAAATAAATTAAAATCCACAACTTCCAATTTCTATCAACTTGACTACAACCCTGGGAAATTCACTTCATAGTTCTGTCTCAATTTAGACATTTATAAAAACAATTTAATAATATCCTTAATTTACTGCTAATGTCAGTAGGAAACTTAATTAATGTCAGTAAACTAATTTTCCTTAGTTAGAGATTAGATAATTATGATATTAGATAACTATAGTCTCCCTAATTTTCAAAGCAGTTTAAGATGTTTAAGTGATTAAATCTACAAACTTTTAAATGGCCTTTATTTTAATTTGATTAATCACAAGACTTTATTTTTTAGTATATATTTGGCTTTTCAAAGTCATGAACTCACTTTTGATTAGTCAAATTACAGTAATCAGCCTCACCTAAATGTAGAACTATTTGTCTCTCATCTCTTACATGTATTCATTGTTTCTGCTTCTAATTTTACTAAAAATGAATATAATTAATGGAATTAAAAATGTTTAATGGTGTGTAAATACACATATCACTATACTTAGATGATTTTTTAATGCTGGCATCAATCAGTTTTTGTTCCTTCAGATATAGCATGAGTGTTTATATGTTATCGGGTAGGGTGTGAGAGGTGACATATAGTCTCAATAAGTGTGCAATGGAGGTGAATTTCATTACAGATTTGTAATCAATGAAAATAGATCAAAGTAATCAAGATTAGTAGTTAGGTAGTTAAGAAGAGGGATGTAAAATTGCCATGTATCTTTTCTCACAATGATACAACAAGTAAAAAATGATTTAAGAAAAGCAATCACTGTCTGCAAAAAGGAAGACACTTTTCCCTATTATGCCAGCTTTCTTTTTACCTAATGCACTTTTCTGGTTTTCTTTTATGTCCCTAAATGATCAAGTTTCCTTCTGAGACAAGGTAATATGTAGAAAATGACCTCAAAATTATCTTTCCATAAGACATGACATAAAATATCAGTGCAAAGAAAGAGATAATTCAAGAATGGGGAAAGCATGTCAGGGGGTTTTCTTGATTCTCTTGCCTTTTCATTGAGTCAGAAATTGCCAGTTCACTAATAGTGTTTCCTGGCATTCAGGGAAAGAGCTGAGGGACATTTACAAAGTCTGTCTTTACTCAAAGAAGTAGTGTTTCTTCCAGTGTGTTGCACATTTCACACGTGAGTGGAGTCCATACACAGCTCTATCCACAAAAGACCATCTGCATGCTCTTACTGTCCTGGACTTTTTGTTCATTTCCTTAGCCATTAACCAAGTTACATGTCTTTTCTCACTAAATCTCTATCTAAGTATTTGCTTGTGCTTTCAAGGCAATAAAACTTTTAATTTCATATTGATGGACCACAGGAAGGTTCTGTTGTCCATTGTCATTTTTCTTCTAAGAGTTGTATCATGCTAAATCTATGTGTTCAAATCAGAGTGTTGAAAGCCCCAGATATTAGACTGAGGAATTTTGTACTTTATGAAGGATAGAATACTCTGAACACTAAAGTAAAATTATTAAAATTTACTTAAAGCAAATACTTGGAACAGATTAGAATGAGAAAAGGTGCACTGCTTTAATTTATGAAGCAATGAGAAATAACAAATAACAATGTTGTAGGTAGAGAGAAGAGGACAAATACAAGAGAAAATTCAGAAGAAAGACATCAGACAGAAAGCTATAGTCAGAGGTACTACCAGTACTCAAATAAGTGACCAGTGGGCTTGGGGTGGCATTCACAAGAGGAAGGTCATAAGCATGCTGATATATTAAAGATGGGAGCCACTCATGTGACATAGAGAGGAAAGTAAAAGAATATTGGGATGCAAGGATCCACAAATGTCCCAGGTGAACATGGAGAAAGCATGGAGGAAAGAAGCTTACAGTGAGGGGAGGGAGTTGGGGGGGGTCAGACTGGAGAATAGGAAGGAGTCCAGAAAGGAGGCAAGCTGGAGTTCCCAAAGATAGAGACCTAGAAGGGTGGAACAAAGAAGAGCCGTCTAGGTTTCCATAAGGAGCAAAGATGCAGCTCTGGCCAGCTGGGGAGATGATCCAGCTTTCACTTTTCCATATCACTACTTTCCTCTCTCATGAGAAATTGCAGGTAACACTGAAGATGCAGTCAGCACTGATGGGCACGGTCCCATTCTCTCCACCATTGTGCTAATTTCTATTTGTCTCAGAACTTAGACTGTAAATCAATGTCTGAGAACTTCATTTATTCCTAAGTTCTCTGAAACGCTGGGTTCCTGGTATCTAGATGATGTCAGGTAGATATACGTAAAGCTAATTTTTTCAAAGTGCAGTTTTTGGTTTTTATAATTCCATGTCCTATGGAAAAATGAATAAAATGTTTCTTACCAGAGGACAGCTTTGGCTTTGTAGAAAATGTTCTTTAGCAGAAATATGTGATGTCTTTTCTAGGCTCAGATGCCAAGTGACCTTTTCCAGTGGCCATTGTCCTCAAATAACCGAGAAGCCTCTTCATTTATCTTACCCTACAATAAATACCATTGCCCACCAGGCCATTTCTATCTGCTCTATTATCTACCTAGAAATACATGCCATAACCACAGAAAGGAAGCCAACAGCCCTTGCCCTGTGGAGTTTGAAAACCACATATCTTCTACCAAAGAAAATGATCAGCCTTTCCTGGCTTGGTGTGGAGCCAATATCATTCCCTTCTTTGTCATTGCCATGATATTTTGCTCCATGTGGGTAGTAAATATGGCAATCTTACCAAAAGCAATCTACAGATTCAATGCAATCTCCCATCAAAATCTCAACACAGTTCTTCATAGAGCTTGAAAGAATAATTCTCAGCTACATATGGACAAACAAAAAAAAATTCTCAGGATTGCAAAAACAATCTTTTACAATAAGGAAACTTCTGGAAGTATTACCATCTCTGACCCCAAGCTCTACTATAGAGCTATAGTAATAAAAAACAGCATGGTATTGGCATAAAAACTGACATGTGGACCAATGGAATTAAAGACCTGACATTAATCCACATACCTATGAACAGCTGATTTTTATGAAGTTTTTACAAAACCATACAATAGAAAAGAGAAAGCATCTTCAACAAATGATGCTGACATAACTAAATTTCAACATGTAGAAGATTACAAATAGATCCATAGCCATGCACAAAACTCAAATCCAAAAGAATTGAAAACTTCAACATAAATCCAGTTACACTGAACTTGATAGAAGAGAAAGTAGGAAGTAGCCTTGAATGCATTGACACAGGAAACCACTTCCTAAATATAACACTAGTAGCATAGATACTGAGAGCAACACTTAATAAAAGGGACCACCTGAACCTGAGAATATTCTTTTTTTATTATTATGAATAAAGTCTCATTTTTTAATCCATGTATCCCCTTGTTCAAACTCCCTTCCTCCTCTGGCCCCTCCCTATCAATCTCTGTTCTCACCATCTCCTTAACTCCTCCCCAGCAAGGGCAAGTGGTCCCAAGGTCCCAAAGTGGGTTAGTTCAACATTCACTCCTGGCAAATCCACTTTCCTCACCTCAACATCAAGACTGAGTTAGGTGTTCCTCAAGAGGGAATGGGCTATAAGACGCCGGTCCAAGGTGCTTCACATCCCAAGCTGTTCAGTGGTTTTGGTTTGCAGCTTGGGTGTGATTTGCCTTTTTTTTTCTTTGTTTGTTTGAAGTCCACTAATGAGTAAGTACATCCCCTGCTTATCTTTCTGGGTTTGTGAGACCTCACTGATGCAGATATTCTCCAAATCCATCAATTTGCCTGCAAATTTTAGGATATCATTTTTCTTATTGCTGAGTAGCACTCCATTGTGTAGATGTAGCACAGTTTGTTAATCCATTCTTCAGTTGAGAGGCATCTAGGTTGTTTCCAGGTTCTTGCTATTACAAATAATGCTGCTATGAACATAGTTGAGATAAAGCTTTTGGAGTGTGAATGTGCATCTTTAGGGTATACACCCAGAAGTGGTAATGCTGGGTCCATGGGGAGATTGATTCTCAGTTTTCTGAGAAACCGCCATACTGCATTCCAAAGTGGCTGAACAAGCTTACACTCCCACCAACAATGGAGGAGTGTTCCCCTTGCTCCAGAACCTCTCCAGCATAGGCTGTCATCTGTGTCTTTTATCTTAGCCAATCTAACAGGTGTAAGGTGGTATCTCAAAGTGGTTTTGATTTGCATTTCTCTGATGGCAAAAGATGTTTGTTGAGCACTTTTTCAAGTGTTTTTCAGCCATTTGAAATTCTTCTGCTGAGAATTCCCTTTTTGGTTCTGACCTCATTTTTTGATTGTGTTATTCAAGGATTGGGCTCCAGTTTCTTGAGTTCTCTCTATATTTTAGAGATCAGTCCTCTGTCACTTGTTGGGTTGGTGAAAATCTTTTCCCATTCTGTAGGTTGTCAATTTGTCTTTTTGACTATGTCCTAGGCTTTACAGAAGCTTCTCAGTTTCAGGAGCTCCCACTTATTGATTGCTGTTCTTCGTGTCTGTGCTACTGGTGTTATATTTAGAAAGTGGTCACCTGTGCCAATGCATTGGACGGTATTTCCCACTTTCTTTTCTATCCTGTTTAGTGTGGCTGAGTTTATGTTGAGGTCTTCGATCCCCTTGGATTTGAGTTTTGTGCAGGATGATAGGCTTGGATTTATTTGCATTTTTCTACACACTACCATCCAGCTATGCCAACACCATTTATTAAAGATACTATCTTTTTTCCATTGAATATTTTGAGCCTCTTTGTCAAAGATCAGGTGTTCATAGGTTTTTAGGTTAATGTCTGGATCCTCAATTCTATTCCATTGATTCACAAGTCTGTTTTGATGCCACTACCAGGCTGTTTTTATTACTGTAGCTCTATAGTATAACTTGAAGTAAGTGAATGTGATGTCTACTGAGATTCTTTTGTTCAGGAAAATTGTTTTGGCAATCCTGGTTTTCCTGTTATTCCAAAAGAAACTGAGTATTGTTCTTTAATTGTTTGTAATAAATTGTGTTGGAATTTTGATGAGAATTCCATTGAATCTGTAGATTGCTATTCGTAAGATTGCCATTTGTATTATGTTGATTCTACCTATCTAGAACATGGGAGATCTTTCCATTTTCTTATATCCTCTTCAATTTCTTTCTTCAGTGACTTAAAGTTTTTATCAAATAGATCTGTTACTTCCTTGGTTGTGGTGAGCCACTTCTGGCCTGCAGAACGATGAGTCAACACATGCATGATTCTTCTCGGATCACACTTTATTGGAGTACAGCTCAGGTGAGAAATGGTGGAAAGAAGACCCTGAGCTTGAGATTCAGCCTGCTTATATAGGGAAGCCTGGCACGTGATTGGTGCTCAACACAATGCATCATTAACATATAGCCGGTGATTGGTTCAAAGTAGTGCTCATTAGCATATGGCTGGTGATTGGCCCAAAATAATGGCTCATTAACATATTTGGGAATCGCATCAGATAGGTCCTTACTCGATGCCTAATTAGCATAAGCACATCGGATTGGTCACTACTCGATGCCTAATTAGCATAAGCGGCAATAGAATGTTCTGGCAAGTTGTGCAAAGGCAAACCGCGCCCTACATCTCCCCCTTTTTTGTTTTCTAATGGCACAAACAGGATATAGCCTGTACAGGTGTTCACCTCATGATGTGCCCACCGCTCAAAGGCTGTTTCCTGCTGCCAGGATCCCCGAGACGCCTTCCTGCATGCAAGGCCAGTAAAGGCGGCAGGGTGCAAAGGCCGTCTCAGAGGACAATGATTCCCTATAGAGGTGCAATGGCAGCTAACGCCTCTCTGTGCAAGGGCAATCATTGTAAGTTCTTAAGGGTGGAGAGCCAGGCTGCGGGGGAGTGCCCTGCATCAACAGCCAAAAGTGCCTGAGTGAGTAGTACCTTTTCTCGACATGCTCTGATGCAAATATGGCAAACCAGCCAGAGGCAAAAAACAATTCCAAATAAACAGCAGGCTGCAAAAATTCCTACTCCCACCCACTCCTTGAAAAAGGAAAAGGCAGAAGTGAGCCAAGAAGTAAAGTCTCCAAGTGTAACAGGCTCCAGTCTTGTAGCATTCAAGCGTGCAATCAGGAACATTTGCTTGAGGATCATCTTCTTGGCTTCCATAGACCAACTTCCACTTAGAAATTCTCCAATTCTTCAGCTTTCATTCAAGGCATCTGAAACTACAAGAGGAGTAACACAAACATGCCCTAATTTCTGTACACAGCCCACTTGTATTAGGCCATATACATCTTCAATAGCCTCTTCTAGTAAATTTACTCTTTCCTTGGTGGCAAGGATATCACTCAACAAGTGAGAATTAAACTGTACTTGCTCCTCTAAAATTTGCAAAGTTTGAGCCACAATATCATTAATTTCCTGGGCAGACTTAACTTGGCTGGCCATGGCTACACCTGCAGTAACTGCTGCAGCTGCTGAAATGGCAATGGCAGCCACAATAGCTGCCTTAATGCCGAAGTCCCTCTTATGGCGTAACAGACTCATCATAGGGAACTGCTCTGGGTCAGCTTCCACAGGCATGGGGACAAAGGTAGACATTCGGGCCTCGCCATTGATTAGAAAGTACATCCTTCCACATAACTTTGCCTTGATTGTTGGGTTATGACGTCATATGACGTTTGGAAACGGTTTCATTTTTATCATTTAAATTTAGAAAATTTATAGTGAATAAGGCAAGAGAGAGCCTTTGTTTGGGGGTGCAATTCTTTGCTATTCCCCTTTTTTGTTTTTGCAGGAAGTCCTTGAGCGTACGATTCGCTCGCTCTATTATCCCTTGCCCTTGTGGATTATAGGGCAGGCCTCTGATATGATTCACTTGCATTTTGTGACAAAATGAGGCAAAACTCTTAGATGTGTAGGCTGGCTTGTTGTCTGTTTTCAGTGTATTGGGCTTGCCCCAAGCTGCCCAAGCTTCAAGGCAGTGGGTAATGACATTGTGAACTCTTTCTCCAGAAAGAGGTGTAACGTGCATTACTCCAGAACATGTATCAATGAAGACATGCACATACTGAAGCTTTCCAAAGAATGGAACATGGGTAACATCCATCTGCCAAATTTCAAGTGGAAAAATGCCTCTGGGATTAACCCCTATTTTCTGAGCAGACAAGAATTGCACACAAGCAGAACAGCTTTTCACAATATTCCTAGCTATCTCTCTAGAAATTTTAAATTTAGTTCTTAAAACCGCAGATAAAACATGGTATAAGCTATGAAACTCTCACACTTGTGTTTCAGAGTCCAATGCCACAAAAGTACGTGTTGCCAGATCAACTTGTTCATTGGCTTTTGCCATAGGACCAGGCAACAAAGAGTGAGCTCGGATATGAGTAATATAAAAGGGATTGGATCGATGCAAAATCTCACCTCTTATTCCTGCTAAAAGTAAGGCTACCATACTAGAGGGTTTAATATAGGAAACAATTTCTAAATTTTTAACAGCATTCACCACATATGATGAATCAGATACCAAATTAAAAGACTCAGGAAAACATTTAAAAACCTCTAAAACTACTTGACATTCTACTATTTGGGGAGCATTTGGACGGCACTCAACAATTACAGGTGAGCCTCCTTGCACCATGTAGGCTCCTTTCCCAGTCTTAGACCCATCCGTGTAGATGGTTAAGGCATTGCTCAACGGTTGCTTCCTCATGATCTGAGGAAACACCACAGGCTGCTGAACTATGAATCTTAAAAGTTCACTCTTGGGCAAATGATTATCAATCGTACCAGAAAAGACACAAACCAATATAGCTCATTCTGAGGTAGTGGCAGCCAATATCTTTACTTGTTCTTTTGTATAAGGAACTATAAATCTGTCAGGTGTCTTGGCAAAAAATGCAATAGATTGTTTAATGCCTAATAACGCAACCTCAGCCATCATAGATGGATAGTGAGACAAGGTTCTCATCCCTGTAGATTTAGTATGAATCCACAGTAGAGGCCCTTCTTGCCAAAGAACACCAGTTGGAAAGCCTAAAGTGGGGAGGATACACATCCAAATGGATTTGGATTCATCACAGCGCACCAACTGTGCCTTAGTAATTGCTTGCTCTACCTTTTGAAGTGCTATCTGAGCCTCTGGGGTTAGCTGATGTGGGGAATTAAGATCTGGATTTCCCTCCAAAATATCAAATAAGGATTTAAGCTCAAAGCAAGTTAATTTCAAATATGGCTGAATCCAATTTATATCCCCAAGCAATTTTTGAAAATCATTTAAAGTCCTTAAACAATTGGTCCTAATTTCTACCTTTTGTGGTCTAACATGTGCATTCTGAATAATAGCTCCTAAAAATTCAATAGCTCCTCCCTTCTGTATCTTCTCTGGAGCAATAAATAAACCTTTATCTTTTAATTCTTTGGTTAACAAACTTAACACTAATTCTAACAATTCCATAGAAGGGGCTGCAAGCAAAATATCATCCATATAATGTACAATTCTAACACGAGGAAACTTATCTCTTACTGGCTGTAAAGCTTTATCTACATAATTGTAGGACTATTAGCCAAACCTTGAGGAAGAACAACCCACTGATATCACTTATCGGGCTGTTCATGATTAATAGAGGGTAAAGTAAAAGCAAATCTTTCCTTATCCTGACTATTTAGGGGAATGGAAAAGAAACAATCTTTAATATCTACTGCTACAACAGACTAGTTCTTTGGAATAGCTGTTAAAGCTGGTAGACCCCTCTGAATGGGTCCCATGACTTGCATTTGTTGATTTAAGGCACGCAGTTCGTGAAGTAAGTGCCATTTTCCTGATTTATTTCTGATAACAAATATGAGAGTATTCCAGGGGAATTGCAAGGTCTCTAAGTGCCCCAGCTGTAACTGTTCCTGAACCAACATAGAAACTGCTTCCAATTTTTCTTTCGACAGAGGCCACTGAGGTACCCACACAGGTGCAGTGGTCATCCATGAAATAGGAATCATAAGCTCAGTGACCCCTATGAAAAACCCAAGCCTTGTCGATTGGCATTTCCTTGAGCCTCTATCGGTGCGGTAATGCCTTGTAAATTATGTCCTAACCCTTTGCTTGGAACAAACCCTGATCTAATCATGATATTTTTTGCTGTGTCAGAATAATCATTAGTAAGCTTAAGATTCATTTGACTGTGGATATCCCTGCCCCACAGATTGATTGGCAGTCCTTCAACCACAAAAGGCTGAAACTTCCCCTTTTGGTCCTCTGTTTTCCATGTCAATTCCTTAGAGCTGATTCTAGGGGCATCTGTGTAACCTAAACCTTACAAGGTCTGTGAAGATGTTTGAAGTGGCCATGATCGTGGCCAATCTCTAATTGTAATTATACTTCTGTCTGCTCCAGTATCTACCAATCCTTGAAATTTTCTCCCTTCTATTATAAGATCAAGCATAGGGCGGTCATTAAGAGATAGTGACAGAAAGGCCAAATCAACTGCAGTGGATCCAAAGCCCTTGGATCCCCATTCTTTTGAGAATGCGGGGTAATTATCATGGAAAGAAGGCAAAATTAATAATTGTGCAATGCAATCACCAGGGGTTATGGTAATTATCCCTCGAGGGGATTGACACATTACTTTGATGACTCCAGTATAATCTGGATCAATAACTCCAGGCATAACAATGAGTCCTTGTAAGGTAGAAGAGGAATGGCCTAACACTAGCCCAACTGTCCATTTTGGGAGTGGTCCTTGCATGTCTGTGTCTAAGGGTTGTATTCCCATGCCTGTTGTTAGTATCATTCTGGAGGTGGTACGGAGGTCCAGCCCTGCGGAGCCTGATGTGGCTTGTGGTGGGGCCTGAGTTGCTGGAGACTCACTTCCTCATGGGCCCCAAATATTTTCGGGCCCTGAGACCAGGGGCCTGCTACCCCATTTTTTGGACAAACTACGTGGGCAGCAGGTTGAATAAGTTGCCCATTAATGTCCTTAACAGACCTATATTCATTTTCCCAGTGTTTACCCCTTTTACATCTTGGACATGTCCCTGGATTCCTCACTCCTTGAGGCGGTTTTGTCCTTGTCATGGAGGCAGCCTCTCGGCACTGTCTTTTAATATGCCCAGGCTTGCTGCACTGAAAACACACCCTACTGCTGTTAAAACCTTTATTACTGCAAAAAGTAGCCACCACAGCAGTGGTGAGTCCTGCATTTGACAAAGGTCCTCTGATTTCTCGGCACGTTTTCAACCAATATTCTAAGTCCTTTCCTTTGTGTGGGGTGATAGCCCTATGACACTCTTTTCTACACTGCTCATAAACTAATTGCTTTACTAGTGACAGTGCGGTTTCCACATCACCAAAAATTCGTCCCGCTCCATCCATCATTCATGCTACAAAGTCAGAAAATAGTTCTGTGCTACCCTGTATTATTTTGGTTAGGTTCCCTGAGACCTCCCCCTTATTGGGAAGGGCTCACCAAGCCTTCATATTGATGGTGTTTATTTGAACATAAACTTCCACAGGATATGCTGTCTGATTATTTATCCATTGTCCTTGCCCTAACCGCATATCTACATTCCATGCTGGCTGCCCATTGACAGCTTTCTCCCTGGCCTGACTATGTGCCAGATCAGTAACAATTGACTTCCAGTCTAAATATTGCCCCATAGTTAAGCAGGCTCTGGCAATGTCTTACCAATCAGTGGGTGTTAAAACATTGCGCGTAAGGCACTGCAGCAACATGATGGTATAGTTAGCAGCCACATCATCTCTTATTGCTGCCTCTGCAAGATCTTTAATAATCTTATGGTCAATTAAATCATAATATCGACCATGTGTGGCTGGATCCTCAAATACTGGGAAGGCTGTGGTCACCCCAGACCATGCTTCCTGGGGGACGCGTGTGCATCCCAACTTGTTCCCTAAAGGAAGGGAAGCAGTAGCTCTAGCCTCTGCGGGATTGAAAGGCAGTGATTGGCTGAGTGGCAGAGAATCATAATACTCTCTCTTGATGGCTACAGCCACCTCCTCTAGATCTTCCTCCTCCTCAGGTTCTAACTCATCTTGAGATATCTCTAAACTTTTAAATTCATCTAGGACTGGATACAGTCCTGGCACCGGTGCTAAATTTTTCTTTTCTTTATTCTTTTTCTTAGGTCTATCCTTTGTAGTCCCTGCACCTCCATTTTCTGATGCACTATCCTGGCATATACTGAGAGCCTTACATCCTTGCTGAATAATGTCCTCATATTTCCCATCCTTTAGGCAATAATAAATCATACACCATAGCGGAAGGGTGCCTCGGGAAAGTGTTCCCTCGGTGTTACATTTCTCTAAATCCTTGCCAAGTTTTTCCCATGATGAAATAGTCAAACTGCCTGACACCCCGAACCATGGAGCACTGCTTTCGATATTTTCCAGCAACTGATTTATGGCTCTGCGGGAAAGCTTTAGCCCTCGGCTACTTAATATAGCCTGAATAGGTTCGTGGAACTTGGTCGTGTGGTCGGCAGACAATTTGTTCCCCATCCTGCGCTCTGATCTATGAGCGACTTATTAGATCGGACACATGTCTGATTTATTGCACGGCCAGGGAAGGCACTCCTTGCCAGGTTGATGGCACCACAGCCACATGCAGGCAAGAAAAATCAGGACAACTACAATGAAAAAAACTGCAGCAAAGATCTCAGGCTCCAGACCTCCTAGGAGGACGCGCATATCTGGACGGACTACTCACTGACGGTCCACTCCGTGTGTCAAGTTCTGAATTGGTCTTCTCTGCAAGGGCGCAAAGATTCCCGGGTTTTGGCACCACTTGTGGCGAGCCACTTCTGGCCTGCAGAACGACGAGTCAACACAGGCACGATTCTTCTTGGATCACACTTTATTGGAGTACAGCTCAGGTGAGAAATGGTGGAAAGAAGACACCGAGCTTGAGATTCAGCCTGCTTATATAGGGAAGCCTGGCACGTGATTGGTGCTCAACACAATGCCTCATTAACATATAGCCAGTGATTGGTTCAAAGTAGTACTCATTAGCATATGGCTGGTGATTGGCCCAAAATAATGGCTCATTAACATATTTGGGAATCGCATCAGATAGGTCCTTATTCGATGCCTAATTAGCATAAGCACATCGGATTGGTCACTACTCAATGCCTAATTAGCATAAGCGGCAATAGAATGTTCTGGCAAGTTGTGCAAAGGTAAACCGCGCCCTACACTTGGTTATAATTACTCCAAGGTATTTAATGCTATTTGTAGCTCTTATAAAAGGTGATGTTTCTCTTATTTCTCTTTCAGTCCTTTTATTTTTATTGTATAGGAGGGCTACAGATTTCTTTGAGTTAATCTTGTATCCTGCTACATTGCTGAAGGTGTTCATCAGCCATAGAATTTCCCTGGGAGAATTTTGTGGGTCACTTATGTATACAATCTTATCTGCAAAAAGAGATAGTTTCACTTCTTCTTTTCCAGCTTATATCCCCTTAATCTCCTTTTGTTCTCTTAGTGCTTTAGCTAAAACTTGGAAAAATACATTGAATAGATAAGAGGAGAGAGGACATCCTTGTCTAGTTCCTTATTTTAGTGGAATTATTTTGAGTTTTTCTCCATTTAGTTTGATGTTGACCATCAGGTTCTTGTAAATTGTTTTTATTATATTTAGATATTTTCCCTGTATTTCTGATCTCTCCAGGACTTTTATCATAAAGGAGTGTTGGATTTTGTCAAAGGCTTTTCAGCATCTAAGGATATGATCATGTGGTATTTTTTCTTCAGTTTGTTTATATGATGGATGACATTTACTTTTTTTTGTATGTTAAACCATCCCTGCATTTTCTGGGATGGAGCCTACTTGATTGTGGTGGATGATATTTTTTATGTGTTGTTGTATATGGTTTGCCAGAATTTTGTTGAGAATTTTAGCATCAATATTCATGAGAAAAATTTGTCTGTAATTCTCTTTCTTTGTTGCATCTTTGAGGGGCTTGGTTATCAGGATTATTGTAGCCTCATAAAAAGAGTTTGGCAATATTCCTTCAGTTTCTACTGTGTGAAATAGTTTGAGGAGTAACGGTAGTAATTCTTCTTTGAATGTCTGGTAGAATTCTGCACTGAAACCATCTGAACCTGGGCTTTTTTACTTGGGAGGCTTTTAATGACAGCTTCAATTTTTTTTAGTGTTATAGGTCAGTTTAGGTATTTAATCTGATCTTGATTTAATCGGTAAATGGTACCTGTACAAAAAGCTGTCCATTTCTTCTAGGTTCTCCATTTTTGTGGAGTATAGATTTTCAAAATATGACCTTATAATTCTCTGGATTTCCTAGGGTCTGTTGTTATATACCCCTTTTCATTTCTGATTTTGTTGATTTGGATTCTCTCTCTCTCTCTCTCTCTCTCTCTCTCTCTCTCTCTCTCTCTCTGCTTTTTGGTTAGTTTGGATAAGGGTTTATTTATCTTGTTGACTTTCTCAAAGAACCAACTCTTTGATTCATTGAATCTTTGTATTGTTCTTTTTGTTTCAATTGTATTGATTTCAGCTCTAAGTTTGATTATTTTCTGCTATCTACTCCTTCTAGGTGAGTTTGCTTCTAATTGTTCTAAGACTTTCAGCTGTGCTGTTAGTTCTCTAGTGTGGGTTTTCTCTAGGTTTTCCATATAGGCACCTAGTGCCATGAATATTCCTCTTAAGACTGCTTTCATTGTGTCCCATAAGTTTGGGTGTGTTGTGGATTCATTTTCATTAAACTCTAAAAAGTCTTTGATTTCTTTCTTAATTTCTTCCTTGACCCAGAGGTGGTTCAGTTGAGTGATGTTGTTTCCATGAGTTGGTAGGCTTTCTGAGATTTTTGATGTTGTTGAACTCTAACTTTAGGCCCTGGTGGTCTGATATGATACAAAGGATTATTTCTGGTTTTTTTTATCCTTTGATATTTGCTTTATGACCAATTCTGTGGTCAATTTTAGAGAAAGTTCCATGTGGTACTGAGAAATATATATATTCCTTTGTGTTTGGGTAAAATATAAAATATACAATAATCAAGCTTACCACTTAATTAAAATATTGCATTTTCTGTATTTTGTCCCACCAATACAGCTAGTTTCATGAATGTGCCACCCACACACTTGGAAAGAGCCATGTTCACAAGGACTTGAGTTTGGAGACTGCCAGAGAGATTTCCCTATTGAAAGCAGAGATACATTTTGGGTAGGAAACACTGAAGCTTTATTTTGCCCTAACTTATCCAAAGGTTGTTGGTGGTCCTGACAGAAGTTTCTCTTGTGGTGGTGAGTGAGGTATAAACAAGCACGAACAAGGTAAGAAATGGCAAGCCTAGGCTGTGGGAATATTTCTCAGCTTTCTAAAATTTACGGTTATTTGTGATTTCTCATTCTGAATAATCATACACTTTTATATGCAATGCTGATTTCAAAAGTGGATCTTTCTTTGTTTAAAACAAACAAACAAACAAACAAACAAACAAAAAACCCCACTTAATTATGTGACCATCCAGTTCTACAAAAACTCCACCATGGAACATATCCTTCAGGTTTCTTCATCCAGAATGGAGTAACAGCAGACAACCCCCTCACAGAATTCCTTCCTCTCCTTCTGCCTTACCTGCAATCATCTCTCAGCTGTTCTGTTTTGTTTTTTCAAAGTGGCTGGAAAAGTGTGATTTTACCCATTCCTGTCATCTGCTAAGAGTTCCAGAGATCAAACAGAACGTGGAGCCATTGAAGAGGGTGGAGTACTGTTTGCACTGTTGCAGAAGGAGTGACTATCCCCTCATTTCCAACCCCTGCTCCACAGGGTGGTGTTTCTACCTGCCTAATGACATCCTTGCCTTGGCTATGAGCACCTTTCAAGTGACAGGAAGCTGGTTCTCTGCAGTTAATTCCCTTCCCTCTTCTCCTGGACTCCACTGTGAGCTTGCCAGGGCCACACAGCTGGAGCTGGTAGACTGCTCATTAATTCAGATTCAGCAGGGGGTGGGTGCTGGAGAGCAGAGCCAAAGCTTAGATTTTATTGACTTTCCTCATGTATGTCGCACTCACCATACAAGAGCATGCAGTCCCCAAATTCGATCTCCCTTTAGTAGAGTGCTACAATTCTATTTCAAGACTGGATTCACATAATTATTTCCTTTTATTATATTTATTTTTTTATTAAAAGGTAAGATTGTTTTCTTAAGTGTGATACCTGAATGCTACCCATAGCCTGAAGAATTGTATCTTAGTAGATGTAATGGGTCTTCACCTATATTTACTATCATTAGAATATGCAAAAGAAAAGGACATGTAGAAAACGATTACATTATGACTAATTTTCTTCAAGAAATGATTACCAATGAATTCTAAAGAAAATTGAGGAGCAGCCTGTTCATGGTACCAGGAGTCCTTTCAACATGTTAGTTTTCTTTTTTTTTTTTCTTGGATAGGGTTTGAAATTAGAGTCAGATTGCAAATTACAGCTTTGTAGGGGCACCCCACTGCTAGCTAGTGTAATCCTCTGGCTACTGGGGATGAAGCAATTTGGCTTCCCACAATAAGACTGTGGGAACCTTACTTCCCACTGATAGAATAATATGTCTACAGTCTAAAATGCAGAAATCCAACATTTGCTCTTTGACTGGGTCACCGGTAGGGATGCATGGATCATAAAGAAAACAGATATGGGAAAAGAGCTAGCTCTCTGCCTGTGTGTTTCTAATGTATCCAAAAGCTATCTCCCAACTTTGTACCTGGCACTTCAGATTTAGCTTGTTTCTATGAAGAAAATTTGACTTCTGGTTGTTCTGGACCTCTCTCTCTCTCTCTCTCTCTCTCTCTCTCTCTCTCTCACACACACACACACACACACACACACACACACACACACACATTTGATGTACTCAGCTGCACTGTGTAAGATGCTCCAATGGGCTCTTTCTTCAGGCATAAAATGAAGTTTCTTTCAGTTGAGGGGGCTTGAAACCCATCACAGACTGCTTGATGACAGAACGTGTAGTGATTAATTGCCACACATGCACCTTTTTGGGCCTTCAGGAATCAAATTAGAGTCAGCTAATGGGACACAGCTTCTCTTTACAAGTTAAATATATACTGATTGGCTGCCTGACTTCAAACTCAATCACAAATTCTTTTGTCTCTCCAGGCGATATTTCCCCAAGTGGAGACTATTGGCTCAGCCATGCATCAGCTTTCAGATGAGCCTCCTCAGAGTTCCTTAAAACTTCCTGGGCAGCTTCAATTAATTTTTCTACTGCTGTTTGGCTACTCGGGGTAGGAGGTTCAGAAGAGAAAGATGTGGAAAAGGAGAACAGATTTCCTAACAGTTTATCAAGAATTGTTTTGCCTTGTGTGGTTTTCTGTTTCCCTTTCTTCTGTGTCTGTGAGTGCTGGGAAGCAATTTACGTTGCACCCAGACAGTTTTTCTTCCAGAAGTCAGCATTTGAAATTCAAATCTCAACCGTCAGCAGGCTGTGTGTTCCGACTGTGCCTTCTCATACTGCCCTTAGCAGGGTCCCTTATGGTCTATTCCTCAAACCAGAAGTTTCATTGGTCCTCAAGCACAGAAGAGCTCATCCTAGCTGGTGGGAAGAAGAGAGGGTGAAAAGGAAAGGCTAGTGTTTCTTGTTTTCAGTGGCAGGGAGTACTGACAGTCCCCTGCCTCCTGTTCAGGTCATTTCCTTTAGAACACTGTGCACCATTTACAGCTTCAATCTGCTCAGTCCTGTGACTGCATCGGCAGTGCCTGAATAAATGACAACTCGGGATTAGTAACTTTCCAAGAAAACTCCCGCCATCTTTTTCTCCCTTTCAGCACCACCGACCCTTAAAATAGGTTGGCAGCACTTTTTTGTGTGTTTGTTTTTGTTTTTGAGACGGGATCGTATTTGGTCCAGATTGGCTTCCAACATGCTATGCCAAGGCTGACCCTACTCTCCTTCCGTTCCCCTCCCAAACACGGGAATTGCAGGCAGGCACCCACACATCAGCCAAAATCCTTCTAGAGAAGACTCTAAAAATGTCCTTGAGTTCTTGTGTGCACGGAGATATATAGTTTTATTATCTGTCTTTTTTAATTTTTTTTTTCATTTTGTTTTTCAACCAACCAAACATTGTTTAGGTAAAACTCTGATGTTGACCTATATTCCAGGCCCTACAACAATTTTAAGAATAACTATGAAGGTGCTGAAAAGATGACTAAGTAAGTGGTAAGAGCACTGGCTGCTCTTCCAGAGGACCCAGGTTCCATTCTCAGCACCCACATAGAGGTTTATAACCATCAGTGACTCCAGTTCCAGGAGGTTCAATGCTCCCTTCTGGCCTCTGCCAGAACCAGGCATGTACATATTGCAGACGCATATATGCAGGTAAACACTCATAAACATCAAGTAATAAGCTAGTAAAATGATTCTTTAAAATACTAAATATATTATATTTCTAAATTCTGTTACAACTTTTGTCAAACTTGCCAACCTATGTTACTGTATTTGTAGTATAACACACGTATGTTTGTTATTTACTGCTATGTAATATGTTACTGTATTTGTATAATTCAGCTTTGCAGAACACTTGAATTTTCTCTTTTAAATTTGGTTATGGAAAAGGACCTTTTTACTTCTTTTCTTGGACAAGATAGGCTATGAAAGAACCAATAGAATGACCATATGAAAATGGCACACCGTGTGAAGACTTTTCTTATTATATCATGTGACTAAATTTATTTTTCAAGTCTCAAATAAGCAAATCTGACACAGTAAAAATGCATTAAAATTTCTTCAGTGTCACGGAACTTATCAGGCTGCTATATTTATATATTTAGGTAATATTTATTATTTTAAAGTCACTTACGGTACAGAGGGTATTTAGAGGGGAAAAGGGAGAAAGAGCGCACAGGAGAGGTCCAAATTGAGCAGTCCTTCCTAACCACACCACAGGTCAAAAAAGGACCAGGCTCTTTCCTCTTCCGGGGCTCTTTCCAGTTGACCACACCCTGCCCAGCTCTGGTTCCTTGACGTCATTAAAGTTTACCTGGGTAGCTTTTGGTTTCCTGCTACACTTCAGGTATGTATGCATAAAGAGAAGTTTTTCAGACTGACTTGTAAGTTGCGGGCATGTCCTTTGATGGTGAGCAATGCTATCTGCTACATATGGTTTGAGTCTTACCTGGGATTATGGATAATAAGAATTAGAAGAGGCATTAGGAATCATCTATTAGAATCTTTATATATGGGCACATTTTATTTCTGTATTTTAAGATTTAAAATTATTTATGGTTATGTGTGTTTGCCTTCATGGGTATATGTATGTATAGACCCTACAGAGGTGAGAAGATGTATGATCCCTGGAACTGGGGTTAAAGATGAGTGTGGTCATGTGAGTCCTGCCAACTGAACCAAGGTCTTCTTCAAGAGCAGCAAGAGCTCTTTACCACTGAGCCATCTTTCTAGTCCCTGTTTCTGGTTCTTCAAATCATTTTAGATGGGAAGAAATAGAGGATTAAATCCAAATCTCAAAGAAAGTACCTGTAGGGAGCTGCGTTGTACCACGCCCTAAAGGTGGCGCTGGTTTCCACCTTCCACCTTTTCTGAAGGTGAGTGCTCTCGGGAGTAAGCAACTCCTTATTGGCTGTAGGCGAGGATGGTGGCTTGCTTCCGGCGCCTGGGGACCTATGGGCAATGTCTACGTAGCTTACCAGGATTGGAAGCCCAGAGGGTATTTAACCACGAGCAGACTTCCCCCCGGGGTCATTCGTCATATGTCTGAGAGTGAGAGTGAGTGAGTGAGTGAGTGAGTGAGTGAGTGAGTGAGAGACAATAAGATAATTAAAGGCCTGAATAAACTGCAAAGAGAAGGATCCTGTGTTGCATGTTCCTTGCTGGCGAGGTGGTGCGTGACAAGTGGTGCCAGAAACCCGGGAAGATAGGAACTAAACTTGCGCCAAGTGGCGCTGAAATCCGGGAAGATAAGAATTAAACTCTCGCCAACGAACGACAGGATTCAGAACTCTTCTGCAGTCGGGGGGGGGGGGGTGCACCGGTAAGTCCCAGGTAAGTTGGGATCCGCAGTGAGAGCGGGGTAGCTCCGGCCTATAGATAGGATAAGGCAGAGAAGAGGGAGCTCACCAGGGAGTGAGGGTAACCTCTTGGCGCTAACGGGTAGCTCCGACCTTTAGGTAAAGGCGGAGAAGAGGGAATTCACTGACGAGTGAGTGTAACCTCTTGCAACTGTGGATGCACAGTGACCTCATTGACGAGTGGGCGTAATCTTTTGCAGCTGTGGACGCACAGCAGCCTTGAGCTCAAAGTGAAAGTAGCACAGCAGTTTCGGATCAAAGTGAAAGTAGCAATTATTGCAGACTTGAGCTCAAAAGTGAAAGTAAAAGTAGTAGCAAGGCTGGGGCTGGTTGCTAAAGTCTCAGAAAAGATTTTTTAAAATAAGGAGTAAAGATCATATAAGGATGGGGTCTTCAACCTCATGTCCAATTTTTCTGGCTCTGCAGGAGCTGTTACAAACTAAGGGCCTGGAAATTAAGGAAAGCGTACTAGAGAGATTTTTAAAGGAATGTGACATTGCAGCTCCGTGGTTTGCCATCACGGGCAGTCTAACAGTGTCCTCCTGGGAGAAGTTAGGGCAAGATTTAGACTTTGCCTATGAGCAAGGAATTTTAAAGGCAGGCATGAGATCCATTTGGAGGGTGATTCGAGGTTTTTTGGATGATCAGAGGCAGGCAGTAAAGGACGGAGTAAAAGGGGAGAGTTGTACTACGACCTTTCTGATATAGAAACTCCTGAGTCTACAGACATGGAGGAAGAGCTGCTGTCACTCATAGAACAAATAAAAAGAACAAAAATGAATGAATGAAATCAATGAATGAAGTGAAAGTGAAATGAATGAATGAAATGAAAAGGAGGATCCAGATAGAGAAGAATGCTGCAGATTCCCAGCATGTCAAGCTGCACCTTCGGCTCCCCCTCCCTACTCGGAAGGTGGGAATTGCAGTTTAGGGCATGTTTTCAGCCCGGGGGCATGGAAGGCAGTCAGAGCAGAGTTATGAGGAGATCTTAGATTTCAAAGTGATAAAATCTGTGGCTGAGTCAGTAAGGACTTACAGGATCACAGTCTCATTCACTGTGGCCCAGGTGGAGGCTTTGAACAGGCACTAAGTGAGAGCAGGTGAGCCTAAGTTGTTTACATTCCAGCCACCTGGAGAATTTCCACCTGAGTGCTCTGCCTTGGGCATATGTTTGAGCCTGAGGTGCTCAGTAATCGGCATTCAGCATTCTCCCTGCACGAATGGCCCAGCAGTCTTGTAGGTCTAGTCAGCATGTCTTTAAATCTCCAGGCCTGGGAGGCCAGTGTACTTTGAATAATCTTTCTGCCAATGCTCCTGAAATTAGTGCAAGACAACTTTCCTGGAGAAGCGATGAGGGTCACTCAGGCAGAATACAACCTTATGTGCTTAACTTACCCATTACACTCTGGGGGAGAGACCTATTAAAAGACATGGGCTTTAAGCTTTGCAATGAATATTCAGTGACATCTCAGGAGATGATAAAAGACATGGGATTTCACCCAGAATTTGGTTTAGGAAAGCACTTACATGGTAGGAAGGACCCTGTCATGCCTCAATATAGAATGTCAAGGCAAGGATTGGGTTTTTCATAGGGGCCACTGAGGATGGCATTCCCATCGCCTGGAAAACTGAGACACCTGTATGGGTCCCTCAGTGGCCCTTGTCTTTAGAAAAATTGAAAGCAGTCCGAGAATTAGTACAGGAACAGCTAGCACAGAAGCATATCATACCCTCTGCTTCACCATGGAATACACCTGTATTTGTGATTAAGAAACAATCAGGAAAATAGAGGTTGTTGCATGACTTAAGAGCTATAAATAATCAGATGCAACCTATGGGCCCAGTACAATGAGGGCTTCCATTGTTGACGGCCTTGCCTTCACAATGACATATCATAGCAGTAGACATTAAAGATTGCTACTTTTCCATACCTTTCTATAAAAAAGATACAGAAAGATTTGCTTTCATGCTTTCCTCATGTAATCATGAGGAGCCTAATCAGAGATTTGAATGGGTTGTATTGCCTCAAGGGATGACTAATAGCCCTACTATGTGTCAGCTATACGTGGGGCATGCCCTGCAGCCAGTACGTGAAGCGTTTCCTAAGGTGCGCTGTGTCCATTATATGGATGACGTACTGTTAGCGGGGAAACACAGAGGTGAGGTAGAAGAAGCCTATGAGGTGCTGGTGAAAGCACTCCAGTGCCGAGGGCTCTTTATTGCCCCTGAAAAGGTGCAATTGTCTCAGATTGTTGATTATTTGGGAGCAAGGATTGCTCCTCAAGTAGTTCAACCCCAGAAGATAGAGATAAGAAAGGACAATTTAAAGACTTTGAACGATTATCAAAAATTATTAGGGGATATAAATTGGGTTAGGGGATTTTTAAAATTGGCAAATTATGAGTTAAAACCCCTATATGACATTCTTAAAGGTGATCCTGCCCTAGATTCCCCTAGGCATTTTACCAAAGAAGCACATCAAGCACTACAACTGGTGGAAGATAGATTAAGACAAGCATGTTTGATGCGAGTACAAGAGAATCAGAAGTTGTTGCTATGTATATTGCCCACCTTTAGACAACCCACAGGGGTGCTGTGGCAGCAAGGACCTGTGTTATGGATACACCCTAAGATTTCTCCAAATAAGAGCATCGAGCATTATCCCACAGCTGTTGCTGAGTTGGCCCAGCAGGGTCTTCAACAGGCTCTACAGTTTTTTGGTCTGCTCCTGGAGAGCATCGTGGTGCCTTTCACTGCAGTGCAAATTTCTGTGCTGTGTGCCACCATTGATGACTGGGCTTTACTCCGATGCTCCTTCCCTGGTGAATTAGACAACCACTATCCACAACACCCATTAATGACTTTCTTTAAGGAGCATCCTGTTGTTTTTCCAAAGGTGACGGCTACAGAACCTATTCCTGGTGCAATTAATATGTTTACAGACGGCTCTAAGACCGGAGTAGGGGCATACATGGCCCAAGGCCAATCACCGGTCCAATGTCAATTTGCTCCAGGAACCCTTCAAATAACAGAACTGCAAATAGTATTAGAGGTTTTTAAAACCTTTTCTTGTGCATTTAATTTGATTTCTGATTCAGTTTATGTTGTTAATGCCTTGAAAATTCTCGGGTCCTATAAAGTCTTCAGTTCAGTTGCAGGTTTATTCTCTCAGTTACAGGATCTTATTGGGAACCATTCTGAGAAGTTTTTCCCCCAACACATTAGAGCCCACACTGGCTTACCTGGGCCTCTGAGCAAAGGCAATGCCCTAGTGGATGCCACCACACGGCAAGAACGGATATTTACTGCCACACCCATTATGCAAGCCACAGAATTTCATCAGTTATACCATGTTAACGCCAGAACTTTACGAAGTAAATTTCAGCTTTCTAGGTAAGCAGCTAGGCAAATAGTTTTGGACTGTTCACATTGTGTGGAGTTTCAGCATTCCCCGTCATTGGGAATTAACCCCCGGGGTTTGCTTCCTCTTAAAGTTTGGCAAATGGATGTAACACATTTTTCTGAATTCGGCAACCTCAAATATGTGCACATGTCAGTTGACACCTGTTCTGGTATTATCCATGCCACTGCCCTAAATGGAGAGAAAGGGCGTAATGTTATTGCTCACTGCCTTGAGGCATGGGCAGCCTGGGGAAAACCAATGCAGCTTAAGACTGATAATGGCCCAGGATATACTAGACGTCAATTTACAGCCTTTTGTGCACAGATGAGAATGCAGTTGATCCATGGCCTACCCTATAACTCCCAAGGGCAAGGCATAGTGGAAAGAGCTCACCGCACACTCAAGGAGTGCCTTATTAAACAGAATGGGGGAATAGGCCATGGCCGTACCCCAAAGGAAAGACTTTCCCTAGCTCTATTCACTCTTAATTTTTTAAATTTTGATGCTCATGGGGCTGCAGCAGCAGACCGGCATGCCAATCCAGGCACTATGCAGAAAGGACTGGTGAAATGGAAAGACATCCTCACAGGCCGCTGGTGCGGCCCGGACCCTGTTTCAACATGGGCGAGAGGGTCTGTTTGTGTTTTCCCCCAGGATAGAAATGATCCAGTTTGGGTACCCGAGCGTCTGACCAGGAAGATTCAATTAGAAAAGGTAAATGAGACCGGGGAGCAAGCAGATGATGCAGAGGATCCTGTTGCTGGCTCTGATGATACAGATAAGTGCTTGCCATAATCACAGTCATTTCATTGGCTGCCATAGGAGCCACGAGCCATATCATGCAGACTGCGCAGACTTTGAATGCGGTCTTGGCTAATGTAGTACAGGCTCTAGACATACAAAAGAATCTGATTGCCCAGTTAAAAATGGGCTTGATGGTTATTAATCAAAGGATTGACCTGGTCCAAGAGTGGATTGATACTCTTTGGCAGCTGGCTTAGCTTGGCTGTGAATGGAAGTTTTCAGAATTATGTGGGACTACTGTACAATATCAGGACCTTATTCATGCTGCAAATCTGTCTAAACAGTTGTCAAGTTATCTTTTAGGAAACTGGATTGGTGAATTTGAGAACTTGACGGCCCAGCTGAGAGTGACCATGGTGATCGTGAATTCTACCAGAGTGGATGCTGGACCTGGCAGAAGGACTGGCGTCCTGATTCTCCACTGCTGTGGATCACCAGAAAGAGTGGGCGGGAATGGGAGCTCTGGCGAGCCTGATGGTGCTGATATTCCTAGTTTGCCTGTGGTGCATTTGCCATGTTAGGTTCCTTCAGTGTCGTGATGCAGCCACGGTTGTCCAAGCATTTTCAGCCATTGGAGTCGGTCAGTCCCCCTAAGTTTGTTTGGCCTCCTTAAAGGAGAAGCCTTAAGAATGTTTTGCAGGATGCAAGGCTTAGCACTGCACATGAGTACTCTGGCTTATGGGAACTCATGAGGAGTATGTCTGGTTGCATGCAACTTGACACCCAACTACCTGCCTCTGTGAAAAGGGTGTCGGACAGGTCAGGGATTGTCTGGGTGGATGACACCCGGAGCGATACCTGTACATGTTCCTTTTGCACTTCAGAGACTAGATTTTTGTTTCTGCCTGCTTTTTTTTTTTTTTTTTTTAATAAAGAAGGGGGATCTGTAGGGAGCTGCGTTGTACCACACCCTAAAGGTGGCGCTGGTTTCCACCTTCCACCTTTTCTGAAGGTGAGTGCTCTTGGGAGTAAGCAACTCCTTACTGGCTGTAGGCGAGGATGGTGGCTTGCTTCCGGCGCCTGGGGACCTATGGGCAATGTCTACGTGGCTTACTAGGATTGGAAGCCCAGAGGGTATTTAGCCACGAGCGGACTTCCCCCCGGGGTCGTTCGTCATATGTCTGAGAGTGAAAGTGAGTGAGTGAGAGAGTGAGGGAGGGACAATAAGATAATTAAAGGCCCGAATAAACTGCAAAGAGAAGGATCCGGTGTTGTGTGTTCCTTGCTGGCAAGGTGGTGCGCGACAAGTACCCTTCTCAATTCTTTTTTTTTCCCTCTCTCTCTTTCTAGTTACTGTAAGAAAGAGAAAATTTCTGGATTTTTACTTAGTTTTTCATCCTAATTTGTGCTTACTTTTTTTAACCATAGACACAGATTATAGGTTTTCAGTACTCATTCACAAGTCAAATTTAAAAGCATTAGGTAGGTCTCTGTGTGTGTGTGTCTCTCTCTTTTTCACTCTTTCTTTCTTTATTTAAAGAATGTATGTTTGATATTTGCTGCTATGTAAGAAAATATCTCCAAACTTTGGGGCACTTTTATGGCATATGCTAACAGCCAAGAGAGACCACACACCACAGAAGCCATAAGACATAAATAAGAGGAAAAACAAACAAATAAGCAACCAGCTGCTACTAGTCAGCCTTTATTAGTTGCTTTTCGAGTAGGCACAGAGGACACGTAAATAGAGTGGACACAGTGGCCAAGCTGGAAAACTAATGAGGGCACAAACAGTGCAGTTTTCCAGTTACCAAAACCTATGAGAGTGTTAGTCCTCTTATTTTCTAACCTGTTTGCAACAAAGACCAGAATTAAGCCCCTAATATGATTTACTTCTTAAAAACCAAATGCCCACTCAATGGTAAGTTGACTACTTTGAATCTCTTTGATCCTGGAATGATGCCACTGCCCTCATGGTGGTAAACCTACTTCAGGATAGTGTTTGCTGAGCCTCTGAACTGTATCCAGTGCCCATACATGGTATCTTAAATGATGCCTCATTGACAAAATAGGTGCCCTCAAGATGTGGTATCTGACAAAGGGCACGGTTATGAGAAATGGCAGGAGTTGGTATCACTAGCCAGTGAAAATTGTAGCCTGGAGTCAGCAACAAAGCTGTAAAACATACATAGAGGGGCATCTAGGTTGTTTCCAGGTTCTTCCTATTATGAATAATGCTGCTATGAACATAGCTGAGCTAATGTTTTTGGGGTGTGAATGTGTGTCTTTAGGGTATATGCCCACAATGGAGTACTACTCAGCAGTGAGAAAAAATGTTATGCTCTTTTCTCTTCCTCTCTGTGCCCCCCCTCTCTCCTTCCTCACCTTAATAAACCTAATATGGCTCTTGGGGAAAAAAAAAAGAAAAATTTGCAGGCAAATGGATGGATTTGGAGAATATCCTCCTGAGTGAGGTATCACAAACTCAGAAAGATAAGCAGGGGATGTACTCACTCATTAGTAAACTTTAAGCAAAAACATTTTCATTTCATTCAAAGATGATGGGTGAATAAAGTGATTTAAAACATAAAAAATAATAATAAATGCAAAAAAGTACATAGAGGGACACATTGTGCATAACTGTTAGGCCAATCAAGAAAGTTCTGAAATTTTTAAAGTATTCTAAATTTTAATTCTTTCATCCTTCACTTTTGTGATTATTCCTCTCTATTACATACTTTTCCTTCATTGCTTTAATCCAACCCAGTGATGCCATCTGAATGTGTCAGCTTTCTGGAGCATAGAGCAAGGCATAGCCAAGCAAAAAGTGAATTGATAAAGGGGTAAATGGAGATTGTTACACACTCATTGCCTTCCTCACAGTGTAAATGGAGAAGTAGAACCATGACCTTGGGTTGGGTCTCATGCTGACCTTCCAAAACTAGCATCATAAAGTTCAAGAACATTTTCTAAGGACAAAACATAAGTGCTAGCCCTTTTCTAAGGACAAAACATAAGTGCTAACATTTTCTAAGGACAAAACATAAGTGCTACTTTCAGAAGCAGCAGTCTGAAAGTAGAATGCCATTCTCCATAGCACAGTTTCCATAGTGAACCAGTGACTTCAGTGTAAGAAGGACACATGTACCCACTGAACAGCTTGGGACCAGAAACACACTGGACTGACTCCTTGGATTCCACTCCCCCTAGAGTAACATGCAACTCACTCTTGGGGGGTGTGTGTGGAGAAAACTGCATCTGCCAGGAGTGGAGACTGAACTAAGCAATATTGGGGCAGTGGGACCATGGGACTGCCTGCTGCTGCCCAGAGATGGGATGGGGAGGTGTGGAGAAGAAAGAATGACCTGATGTGGTGGGAGGGGGAAGGGACCTTGAATAAGGATATACAAGGTTAGAAAGTGTGACTTCTTTGTTAATAATAATAATAATAAAGAAATAAAAAAAGGACACATGTTCATTGCAGCCAATTGGGGGTTTGCTCCTTTTCCACTGTTTTATCATTGCTTATGTGCAGCCATGCCAGTAAGAAGAGAAGGTGATTATGCTTGTTACTGTGAAAATTCTGATCACACCTCCAAAAACAAACCAGTAGGAGCTGTTGACTAAGGGTGATGGAAATTAGAGGCTGTAGTGGAAGAGGGTAAAGATGTATCTTAAAACCAGCCAGGTTAGCAGTAAGACTCAGTTTGTCTTTAGATGGTATATGATAGTTTTGATACTATGACTTGTGTAGATAATAAACAACAGAAGTTCTAGGGGCCTAGAAGTCCAAGATCAAGGGACCAGAAGATTCAATGTCTAGGGAAGAAATGCTTCCTGATTCACTGTTGGTGCCATTTATCTGTATTTTTATAGGCTACCCATGACAAAGCAGCTCTCTCAAACCTCTTAAAGACATTAGTCCCATAAGGGAAGAATTTTCAAATGCCTGGTCTCCTGCTACCATCACATTAGAGTTAGGTTTGAACATAAAAACTTCAGAGGGCCCAAACATTGTTGGAACATAATACTGTGTCTTTCTATTTCTCCTCAAAAATAATGGCTTAGAGGATTCAGGGAGGTCATTTCCTAAGCTGGGTGGTAAAAGCAGATGGAGGCAATGCAGATTGAAGATTTTGCTGGCCATGGTAAGGATCTTTTCACACATACTACTGCAGAACTCATACTTAGTTTACAGGCTCCAAATGCTGCCATACTCCTTCAGGTCACACTTTCCTCAGATGGCTTGTTGTTCCCTCTGATGACCAAGAACAGTAGATAAACCAGAAAAGACTTCACCTGTGAGTCACATCCCTCCTCTCTGGGCTCATAGAAGCTTCAGTTACCAGGACAAATTTTTTCTAGAATTTTTCCTCAATAGGAAATTTTTTCTAGCCAGTCCAACCTCCTTCCCCTTCTTCTTCACAAGGGTCTGACCGGTGTCACTATTGAGGATATGTTTGTCCCCTTTCTAGTCATAGAACTAGCTTGTTCTAGTCTATTATTTGTTGTTCTAAAATAGAATTAGACATGTAACAGACTCATTGGGGGAAATACATGAAAAGGATCTAGGTAAAGTAACTGGGTTATGGCTTGGCAACTGACACCCCAAAATGATATGGCCATCTTCTAGAACCAGTAATGTGATTTTATTTAAAAAGTTAAAAACTCTTTCCTCATGTAATTACATTAGAGATCTCAGTACAATACCTATTCAAGTGGGCTCCTGATCAAATTATGCCTCATGAGAACAAGGAAGAGGAGAAATTTATAAGCAAGAATAGTCATGTGAAGACAGAGTTGTAGCTGGAAGTTTCTGTTTCACCAACAACTCCCAAATACGTAGCATTCTGCTTCCCAAATAATTGACTTGGAGGCTTAATATTATAGTAAATGTTGGGCCAGTAGCTCAGTCATATTAATAACTAGCTCTTATATTTAAATTAACCCATAATTCTTATCTATATTTAACCATGTGATTTGGTATCTTCACTCAATCCACCTTTCTCATCTTGCTTCTTCTGGTTGGCAACTGCACCTCTGCCTTTCCTCTTCCAAGAATTCTCCTAGTCTAGTTACCTCACCTATACTTTCTGGCTACTGACCAGTCAGTATTTTATTAAACCAATATGAGTGAGAAATTTTTAAATTGTACAAGAGCACTATTCCACATCACAGAGTCAGTAGTCAGCATTATCAAGCCACTAACCAAGAAATCTAACATGATAGATTAGGCATGAACAGTTCCCACAAAATCTTCAGAAGACATGCATTTCTACTGATACCTTAATCTTGAACTTTCTGACCTCAAGAACTATGAGCTATATTTCTGTTGGTTTGGATTCCTGTCTTTTTGGTTACTTGTTATAGGAAAGCTAATAGAGGTAGAAAGAGCCATGCAATCATGAATCATGCTCAACACATGAAAAAGAGGACACATGAGTGGTGAGAAAAGAAAAGAGTTTGATGAGGGAGCTCTAAGGAGAGAACAGAGATACAGGTGTACTGTATGTGGTTTCTGTCGCAGACTGTCTGTCTAGACTAGAGGTTTGACTGCCAGTCTAGTAGTCCGGCAGAAACACTCACAGTCACACAGAGACACACAGATGCTTCTGCTAATTTTCTGCTGATTGACCTAGGGCCCAGGATTATAACTTGCTAATTCCTTCATCTGAACTCAACCCATCTTGTTCAGCCATGTGGCTCGATACTTTTTCTCAGAGCAACATTTTAGCTTCTTTCCTTGGTATCTACTGCCATCTTATCGTCATGTCTCCATCACATCTCTGTGGCATCTGTTTCTGGCATCTGTCTTTGTTCTTCCTGTACCAAGAGTTTTTCCAGCCTGCTAGCTCCACCCACACTTCCTGTCTAACTTCAGCCAATCAACTTTTTATTAAGTCCATAGGCAGGACAATTATTTAAAAATGTAACTCATAATCCCACTATACCAGTGGGTGGGGGAGATGAGTGAGAAGGAGGACTACAAAGGTGTACCCAGTTCAAATACATCATGATCGGGCTGGAGAGATGGCTCAGTGGTTAAGAGCACCGTCTGCTCTTCCAGAAGACCCGGGTTCAATTCCCAGCACCCACATGACAGTTCACAACTGTCTGTAGTTCCAGTTCCAGGCAAACACCAAGGCAAATAATTAAATAAATAAATAAAGGTCTTTTTTTTAAAACAAAAACAAAAACAAATACATCATGATCATATATAATACATAATATGCTAATTTTACAAATGAAAATACCATATGTCTAAATTTAAGATAATATTTTAATTATTAAATTATTTTTCTAATTGAATTATTATCTATATAATGCTTACAAGTATTTTAAGACAATATTCAGGATATGTGCAGCTTTATATGCTATGAACTAAACCATGTATTATTCATAACAATCAATATGTTATACACCTGGCTAGTATTAACTGTTCAACTTGATATAACCTGGAGTCAACTTAAGATAGAATATCATTTGAGTGATTATCTTCATCAGGTTGGTCTGTAGACATGTCAGTAAGGGGTTGTCTTATATATTTACTGATGAGGAAGTGTTCAGCCTACTCTGGACAGTGCCATTTCCCAGAGAGGTGACCTTGCACTATGTAAGAAAGCTAGCTAAGCATGAGGATATAACTGAGCCAGTAAGCAGCATTCCTCCACAAATTTTGGTTAAGGTTTCTGCCTTAAATTTCTGTCCTTTTTTCAAACAATGATGGGCCCTTTTCTCCCCTAATCTACTTCTGGTCAATGATTTTATCACAGCAACAGAACAGAGCTAAAGTACTTATCTGATGGAAAGCTATTTAACCACAATTCTTGTTGGCATTTCTTTTTTAATTTTTTTTCTTTTTTATAGTCCTACATAGGCTGAACCTCAAAATATTGGGTTAAGACTCAAAATTGTTCCTTCATGGAAATCTTTAGTAAAAGGTGAAAGATTTATGCAATCTGAAGAGAAACCAGAGTATTGTTTGCCTCTCTTTAATGTGATAAAACACTGACCAAAAGCAACTCTGAGGATAAAATGGTTCATTCCATCTCATAGACTGTCCATCATCAAGGAAATTCAAGGCAACATTTTAAGTCAGCAACCTGGATGCATGAACTGAAGTCAAGACCATAGAAGAATGCTACTTATTGAATTGTTCCCCCTGGCTTACTCAGCTATTCTATTATTTACTTTTTCCCCCATGGCCTGGGACATTCTGTCCAAGATTGGGATTTCCCAAATTAGATTAGCCCTTTCCACATTAATGAGGAACCAAAAATAAAAGTTAAAAAGTCCCACATGCAAACATGATGGAGACAATTTCTCAAATGAAATTTCCTTACTGGGTATGTAAAGTTGACAACCAAGATTATTAATAACAACCACTACAAATTATGACATAGACAGAACACAGATGTGTGTGTGTGTGTGAGAGAGAGAGAGAGAGAGAGAGAGAGAGAGAGAGAGAGAGACTCTTTTGGTCATAAAGAAGATTGAACACAAAAGATTAAGAAGACAAACAACAAAAAGAAAAACAAAATGAACAAGGCTCTTTTTTTGCCTCTAAAACTACATGTGGCATTGACAAACACTAAAAAAAAAAAAAAAAAAAAAAAAAAAAAAAAAAAAAAAAAAAAAAAAAAAAAAAAAAAAAAAAAAAAAAAAAAAAAAAAAAAAAAAAAAAAAAAAAAAAATCAAAGAAAACACACACAGTTACTTTACAATGAGTTTTCTAGTGTCCCCTTGGGATACAGTTGCATAACTGCTATGGAATATAAACTGTCGGGTTCATGTAGTAAAGACTTGGTGCCCATACACTGAAACTGTTTCAGGAGCCTGTGAAAACTTTAGAAGGTAGGGCCAAGCTGTAGGAGATAGGTTACTGAGGCATGCCTTTGAAGCACACACCTTGCTCAAGGAGCATCCTGGCTACCAAGAGGTGAATTGCTTTGCTCACTACATCTTCCTCTTGCTTCCATGATGTTCAGCAACACTCCAAGTCCATGGCCATGGAGCATTGTCCTTAGATGGAAACAAACAAAACCATAAATTAAACCTCTTCCTTTCTTTAAAATTGTTCCTCTCGTGTATTTGTCATGGTGACAAAATCTAGTACATGACTTTCTTAAAACCAAAAAATATAATTATTATCAGGAAAATATTATCATAATATTGGAAGTATCGTGATGTCAAAATACTTGGATACAAACCCAGGCATATGCTATGCAGCATGAAATATGAACCAAAGGATATGATAACTGGATTTTGAGATTTCATCAGTGAGGGAACAGGGTAACTATTTCAGATGGATATTTCATCTCTTTTCCTGAATATTTCTCACTACTATTTCTCAATGTTGGCAAGGTTACGCAATTTCCTTTAGTATATGTAATCATAACAAAAACAAAATTTCTAAAAACTGAAACTTTTACAAGAACATATGTCAATACTCACTCATATATTCAACAATTAAGCATTTTAGTATAATAAAGGATAGATATGAATAAATACAACATTATACTGCAGAACAATGTCATGATAGACCATATAGGAAAACTACTTAGGAGATACCTAACATACCTATGTGACCCTGACCCTTCTTACCTACTTCCACAGAGATTTGTTAGTAAAAACTAAAAAAATTTAGGCTTTTTCAGAATTATAGAAAAGAAGGTGAACAACTTTTGATGAAGGGCTGCAAAATGATCATGAGGTATGTATGAAAGGAAGAAAGAAAGAAATGAGCATCAGACACAAAGCTTTCTTCTTCAGGGCATGATAGCACTGAACACATCTGAATGTGAATACATTATCCTGTCACATCTTTTGAAAAGATATCACTGGTTCAGTGAAGATAGTTTAACAAGTTCTGAGAACTTAATATAAGAGTTACTGAATGTCTTAAAATAAATAGTTATGTTTCCCATCTATTGACCAAGGAGCAAGTCCTTGGACATGACTCAATTTATAACTAGCATCTCCCTTCCAGTATTATAAAACATTATATTCTGTAAAATAGATGTATTTTAACATATATTTATTCATAATCATCTAAGTATTTCAAAATCTCAAATGTAAATCTCACCACTGTCTGGACAATTGCATTAAATGGTTTTGTGTTTTTACAGTTTCTCACATTGACATTAGTGGTTCATCAATATTAAAGAGGCCTGCGGTATTGTATCAGCTAATCATGCCAAAGACTATCTTTGGAATCTGTCAAACATAGACCTGCCTTCTATTTTTATAGCTTGACGTGCAGCATGGGCTGATTCAACTATTTTTAAAACTATCAATCCCACTTTGACTAGAAGAAAATCATCAGCTTTAAAAAGCATCCTTTAACCAAACTAAATATCACCTGAGAATAACATAATTTAAATGCTAGTTCTGAGAAATAAAAATGGCAAATACATATTCTGCTTGGTTCTTTGGTAAAAAAAAAAAAAAATGCTCTGAGGAGACTTACATAATCTAATCAGATGGCAAACTATCCTCCTTCTCTCGGAAACTCACATGATCTTCTGCCCCAACAGACACTGAATGCAGGAGGAGCTGGAAATTTCCTGACTGTCCTTCTGGATAGGAAGATTTATGCTAAGACATGTCTCCAAACATGGCCAAGTTCAGTGACCTTCAGAATTGAAGGATGTCAAAGTGAGAGAACAAGTTCATACTGTAGATTTTATTGTCTGGGCAGAAACAATGGCTTGATTAGCATTCAGTATCTAATATGTTTTGGTATTCAATGTTTCATTAACATATATTTTTATTTATTATTTGGTGATTTTATATCATGCACCCCATCAAACTCAGTTATCAGTCCTCTCAGATTCATACCCACTCTTATGAGCTCCCCATTTACAAAAAAGCCCATTCATGCTGCTCTTTTACTTACTGGAGTATAATTAAACTCCCTGTGGACAGCCCATGGTATTCATTGTTAGAAATTTCTTGCATACACACACACACACACACACACACACACACACACACACACACACACACTATACTTTTTATAAAACACTCTGTTGAAATGATTTGCCCATACACCCTTCAACCACAGACAAGAGTATCTTCAAATCTGACCCAAGAGTTTAGATAAGTCAGTCCAATAAGGAGCTATAAGTGACATTAAAGAAACTGGTACATGTCTATGTAAGGTTAGTCTTATAAAAGGCTTATTTTATAATAATCAAAAAAATGCCCAAATCGGGTGTTTCTTGTGTTGGCTAATGCTTCTTGGTATAGTTTTCTCATCTTTCTGAGGGCAGTTCTTCCATTTACAGCCAGAAACTCAGGCCAGGATTCAGGTTCTCACTTCAAGATCAAGATTCTTTCACTGTTTGGAAAGGTAATATTTCAAAATAACAATTCTGTATGTATGTGGATGCAATTTCTGTTTTTGCCATTTTCTCTATAATAGGTAGGGAAGTAAAGAATTTCACTCCCATATATAAACAGTAAGCAGTTAAAACAATAAAATCCCTGAGTCCCTGGGAATTGGAACCACAGGCCTGCTGGGTACTTAGCTATACTGGGAAGTTGGACACCATGCTGTGCTGGGCAGTTAGGTGCCTTGCAATGCCAGCTTATCAGTATGGTGAGTCAAAGTATGGTGGGCTATGAGAGAGAAAGAACGACAGAGTGGCTCATGTCCTGTGGAGAGAAGCAGATCTGAAGAGGCAAAGACAGTAAGAACAGGCCAATGTGGGAGGCCTTCTTACCACCAGGGGCCATGTTGACTTCCAGGTCTAGTCTGCAACAAGGGCCATGTCTGGGTCTGTGGCCTTACTGAAGCCAGGATTCATGTTAATATCCATGGTGCCTATTGCCACCAAAGACTGTGCGGATGCCCTGTGTCAAGGCCAACACCTGAGGCCATGAGGGTGTCTGAGTGTCAGGCTACTGCCTGGGCCATCCATATCAGGATTGCCGACCCTGCTACTCAGGGCCATAGTGACATCTAGGCCCAATTTTTAGCCAAGGGGATATGTCTGGATCTATGGCCCAGCCCTATCCAGGATCTGTGTCGATGTCCATGGCCTGTAACCACTGAAGGCCATGGGTCTGGGCTCCCATCTGGGGCCATGCTGGAAACAAGGAATTATGCTACTATTGGGACCATTCTGATCTGAGAGGCTGGTGCTGCCACTCAGACCATACTGGGTCCAAGCTGCTGCTGCTGCTGGCCATATCTCAGTCTATGCAACTGAGGTCTATGTTGATGTCTATTACCCATGTTACTGCAGGGGCCCATGCAAACTATGTGTTGAAGTATGAAGGCCATGTTGAACTGATCTTGCCCTCACTGGCTAGGAGAAAGCCTGCCAACCTCCTCCCCAAACCCCCACTTTCACCCCATCCCCACTCCACCAGAGAACTGACTCAGTCTCTCTCTGTCCCAGATCCTCATAGGAGAGCTGCTCCCTCTACTCTGGGAAAAGCTGGCCCTACTGCTTGCTTACCAAGGGTGTGGGAGAGCTGGCTCTGCCCCTCACCTAGAGGGTGGTCCCAGCAACCCAGACTGACCAATTCAACTGCCTCGGCACACGTCCAGGGCTTAGAGTTGGCACTCCCCAATATCTACCCAATCTATGACCTGCTAGAGCTCATGATGGAGCTAGCCCTGCAGAGCCACAGCCAGAGGATCTCCATGATTCAGGGAAACAATACCACTGAGAGGAATAGAGAGACAACAGAGAGAGAGGAAAGTGGTTTTTGTTTGTTTGCTTGCTTTCATTTTTCTGTTTGTTTGGTCTTTTTAATTGGTATTCATTTTGTATTTTTATTTTATTTTTATTATTTCTTTTTCAGTTTTCCTTAGGGGTATGCCATAAGAGTAAAAGCCAAATATATAGGGGCTGGGAAATGAGTGGGATTGGGTTGCATGATGTGAAATTCCCCAAGAATCAATAAAAATTTATGTTTATAAAAAAATGAAATCCCATATAAGAACAAGTGACGGAATCAGGAAAGAAACAGAGATGGCACTTTTAACATTTTTTTCTCATTGTGTAACTCTGAGCTATACTCCCAACCTGAATATGTTTAAGTCACCACTATTTTAAAGATGGGCAATATGCCTATGGTAGGTGTGTGCGCTATACACACATATGTGTGGATATGCACACATGTGCATGGGCTTACACACGGGCACACTTGAGGACATCAGAAGATGATGCCAGGTTTTCTTCACTCTCACTCTTATTCCCTTGAGACAGTCTTTCACTGGGCTAGGAATGAGGCTTGTAGCCAGCGAGCCCCAAGCAATCATCCTCTCTGACTCTACAGTACTAGAGTCACAGGCACATCAGGCCACAGCCAGCTTGTTACCTGGCTGCTGGGGCTATCCTCAAGTCCTTGTGCATGTATAGAAAACTCTTGTGCCTCCCCAGCCCTCTGAGAGATGTGACAGTGCCCTGACTCACAGATCTATATGGTAATAAATTGGTGTTACCTAAGCTACTAAATCTGTGGTTATCTTTGTGGCATAGATAAATAACAAATACTGACTTAGAAGATAATGAGGGTATGTACAGAAGGCTATTCTGTCCCTCCATCAAGACTCTTGGGTTTTTCTCATCAGAGTTGCTTCTTTTGTAAAATGTAAATCTTAAAAGGGTATGTTTTATATGACTTTGGTTGTAAACCTAATTTGTTAAAAAAAATGATATGCTATAATGTTTAATAAAACAAACTCCAAAAGCATCTTCCCTAAAAAAGTGAAAATTAGAAATTATAATAGTGCCTTTTACAAGAAGATTAAAGGCAAGACATGTGGATTAATAACAATGATGTCTCCATGTGTTATATCCTAAGGAAATAATACCAATATGGACTGGGGATGAGATGAGTATCAAAGCAATTTAATGCCATATTTTGCTCAATGCAAAAAAAAAAAAACTATTGAAATGAGATTTTATAAAAGTCTTTTTTGTGTTTTTTTAAATTTTGCCACAAATAATAACCCAAGACCATCAAAAAAAATTGAATTGAGTTGCATGACTAAGAAACAAACAGGAGGTAGCCACGGAAGAAACAAGGTTAGCATAAATGTTTGTGTGTTGTCAAGGAAAATCAAGTCTCTGGCCAAGTATCTTTGTTTTCCTTCAGCACCAACATTTTTTTAAATTATCCTAGAAAATAATTGTGTTGTCTTTATTATATTAACTGCATTTAAAAGGAAAACTATGAACAGAACACAGATGCCTGGAAAATATTTGTAGAGCAAAGCTAAAGAGAAAAATTAAAATGTCAAGACAAGAAAGGAGAAGAAAAGTGTAACATGAAATGTTTTCAGAGGTAATATTGATATATATATGTATATGTATGTATATATGTGTATGTATATATGTGTGTGTGTATGTATGTATGTTTGATTTGTGTGCAAAAATAAGAATGTACTGTAGTTCTATTATTACAGAGAAAAGTTTAAAAAGGAACTTACCATAGAAAGGATTGAAGGTCTTAAGATGTATATATGTAAGGAATATGTCAGTATACCAGAGGAAAGAAATGATATAAATACTGAGGGATGACATAGTACTTTATAAGAAAATGATATTAAGATCTCTGACCAACAACAGGAAATAGATTTGGGAAATTTTAAATGCAGACAAAAGTAATAGGAAGATATTACTTACACACAATTGCACAGTGAGATGTGCACATTCGGGTTATCTTCCGAAACTGAAGAGCAAAGAGATGTCAAGACCATTGATCCACAAGGGATTTTAAATGAACAGAAATTGTTTAGAGACTGTGCAATAGAAAAAAAAAATTAAAGAAAATTTGCTTCCTAAATGTGCTGAAATGTGTTTATAGCCTTACATAAATTATTGAAGTCAACACCCTAGAAGCACATTTACACTTTCGTCCTTGGAAATGAATCATACATGTAATGAGGAAGCCTGGAGCAGGCATGCTGTAAAATGATTCCAGGCTGCCTGCACTTACAGTCTAATGGGCTTGGTGGGATTAAGATACTCGTAAAGGTTGGCGTCACTAACCTTTTTATGTCTTATCTTTCCCTTTGTGCAATAAAGAGTCTGACTAAGTGGGCACTATGTTTCTTGCAGCTCCAGAGTTGAACATGATGCTTGTCAGTAATGGCTATGTAATATTCTGTTGATCCCAATCTAATATTTTTAACCCAGGCCTCAGGATGATAACTCAGTATGCATGTATCTTTAAGCTTTCATTTACAACTGAAAGCTCTCTTACTTTTAACAGTATGAGGCTTTTCATCTTTTGGTAACTCAAAATACTTACTCATCCCTGATATTTCTTTTTTTTAATTAATTAATTTATTTTTTAAAGGATTAAACACAAATGGCAAATTCTTAACCAAATTAAACAAAAAAAGGGAAGTCCTACTTCAATAAAACTAGAAATTGAAACACAAACATTATAATAGATATGAAAGAAATTCCCAAAAATTATAAGGACATACATTATAAATTTGGTTCAATAAATTGAAGATTCAGAAAAAAACTGGTGAGTTGTTAGATAGCAAAATTAAACCTAAATTCAATGAATGATTTTAACAAATGCATACTTTGTAA